>RJWM01004153.1:0-60818 GCA_004363535.1 Dasyprocta punctata
AGTGTTTATCTTTTGACCCCGCTCTTCGGTCAGCAACCTAAAAGTTGTAACTGTTTGTTTCTTAGGTTACTGGGGGAAGGGGGATTTTACAGAAAAACAGAAACCTTAGCGAATCAAGGGGGGTTTCTAATCTAAGACGGCGCATACAAAACAGCAAAACGGCGCTTTGGTCAAATCACAGGCTACAGGTTATAACAGGTCCCTGTTGGAGGGTCTGATTTGAATTCAGTCATTCCTACTGGCTTGAACCACTAGTAGTAAGTGCATGGACTGACCCATCAGACAGCTTGTACTAGTTCTCAGGGGGTCTTCTATTACACTGATGAAAAGAAAGACATTTGTTTAGCAAATCAGATGTCATCATATTAGTTCCTTAAGGAAAACATTAAAATGGTATAAAAATTTAGAGTACAGCAGTTGTAAATGCAAATTATATACACCAGCAATGGTATACTTATAGGATTTCCATGTTAAAATTTAGATATTCAATTAATAAACTATTCATGAATGTAAATAAATTTCTTTTAATTTAATGAAATAAATTTGTTGATTATTGTAATAATTTTAATTGATGTGAATAGTATTAATATGTGTATTTGGGCAGTAATTATTAAAATTGAAACAACTAACTAGATTTGGTTCACCTATAGAATTTTTTAGTTCTTTAATTTTTAATTATTTTATTAGTAAAAGACCAATAAAAATGATTAGATCTGTGTGTACCAACAGTGGTTCAAGCCAGCTTAAACATGTTTAAAGTCTCTGCTATCATGGATTTATCCAGTCCTGTGGTTTTTATCAGTTTTGCCCTTACGTATGTTGATGCTCTGTTTTTAGGCACATACAAATTAAGAATTATTATCTAGTCCAAGCCCAGCATGGTGGTGCTCACTTGTATTAACCAATACTCAGGAGACTGAGGCAGAACCATTGCTGTGAGGTTGAGGCCACCCTGGGCTACATAGTAAGATCAAGACTATCCTAAACTATATTTTAAGACCCTGCCTCAAAAAAAAAAACAAATTATGTTCTCTTTAAGCATTGACTCCTTTATCATTACGTAAAGTCTTTTATCCCTAATAAATTTCCTTGCTGTTTTACCTGAAATTAATATGTCTACTCCTGCTTTCTTTTGGTTAGTATTAGCATGGTATATCTTTCTATATCCTTTAACTTTTAATCTGTGTCTTTACATTTAAAGTGAGTTTCTTGCTGGGCATGGTGACACATACCTATAATCCCAGCACTCGGGAAGCTGAGGCAGGCAGATCCTTGCAAATTTGAGACCAACCTGGGCTACAAAGTGAGCTCAAGGCCAGCCTGAACTGCCTAGCAAGACCTGTCTCAAAAAGACAAAAAAAGACCTGCCTGGCAGGCACGAGGTTGTGAGTTTGATCCCCAGTGCCACCAAAAAAAAAAAAAAAAGGAAAGAAAAGGCAGTTAAAGTGAGTTTCTTATAGACAACATATAGTTGGTCCTTTTTTTTGGTTTACTCTCACAATCTTAATTGATGTCTTTAGACCATTGACATCTCTACTTATTGGTATAGTCAGATTACTACCATATTTGTTACTGTTACAGAGTTTTGGAGCTTCTCTCTAGAGATGTTTTCTAGGTTCTTTCTGTCCTGAACAAAGAATTGGTCAAGAAAAGCTCAAAAGATAGCAAGATTTTACATTTATTAAATGTACGAAAAGAAAAAAAACAAACAAACATGCTCTGCAGAGCAAGTTGCAAATATAAGTAGAAAAGAAGTATATTCTATAGAGTGAGAGCAAGCCCCTAGGAAAGAGAGCACCATGGCCAAGAGCTTGGTGGTAGCCATGTTTTGTACCTTTCACTCCTTAGGCTGACATCAAGTCTAGCCCATCCTATCAAAACCACTCAAGTTCTCACAAGTAGAATTAAAGGTAGCACTGTCTGGTTCCAGGTACAGGGTTTTAGGAAGTGTTCTGTGCATGTGTCCTGAAACTCTGATCTACAGATTATACCCACTCCCCTAGCCAGTTTCCCATCCCTAATTCCCTGTTTCATAACTGGTTTCAAGTTTATTTTCATTTTTCAATAGTTTTCTTCCTTTTGTTGGTTTAATTGGGCATTTTACGGATTCCATTCCATTTTCTTCCATTTCTTAGCATATCAGTATATTATTTCTTCATCATCATCCTTCAGAGTCTCATTAAGTTGGCCAGATGGAATTCAAACTTATGTTTCTTTTTCCTCAGCCTAACAGAGTGCTTGGACTATAGACATGCATCATCATACACAGCTACTTCTCCTTTGTTTTTTTGTTTTGGTTTGGTTTTTGGTGTTTTGAGATAGGGTTTCACTGTGTATTTCAAGCTAGCCCTAGACTCATTCTGTAGCCCAGGCTGGCCTCAAATTCACAGTGATCCTCCTCATTCAGTTTGCCAAATGCTAAGATTGCAAGTATACACCACCATACCCCACATCCTGTTTTGATTTGTTTGTTAATCATTGCTCTAGACTTTATGATATAAATTTACAAAAAAAAAAATCTGCTTTCAATACTACTATACTATTTTACCTTATAATAAACAGTATAATAGCAAAATATACTTAATCCTTTCTCATAGTATTATTATTATTAATTTCACTTACACATGAGCATATATATGAGCATATCTAACAGTAACCAAATACACTGTTGTTGTTATATTGAATGTTATGTTAGATAAGTTAATAAGAAAAATGATTTTCATTGTACCTTTCACTTAATCCTTTTCTGATTCTTGTTCCTTCTTTATGTAGAACTCAGTTTCTCACCTATATAATCTTTTCTTTCTGAAGTTTATTTTATTTTTTTTAAGGTACTGAGGATTGAACCCAGGGCCTTTGAACTAAGCTACATCCTCAGCCCTTTTTACAGTTTGTCTCGATAAGTCACCAAATTGTCCAGACTGGGTCTATACTTGGAATTCTCCTGCCTCATTGTCCCAGAGTGCTGGAATTACAGGGCCAGTGCTCACCATGACCAACTTGATCATCTTTTAACATTCCTTAAAAGGCAAGTCTGCTGGCATCTTATTTCCTGTTTTGTTATTTGAGTATGTATTTCTCCTTCATTTTTGAAGGATAGTTTCACAGGAGCCTGGGTGTGGTGGTACATGCCCATACTCCCAGCGCTTTGGAGGCTGATGCAGGGGAATTGTTATGCATTCAAGGCCAGCCTGGACTACATAGTGAATTCAAGGCCAATATGAACTACACAGCAAAACTTTGTCTTTAAAAAAAAAAAAAATTACAGGATACAAAATTCTAAGTTGGTTATTTTTCTCTCCCTCTCTAAACACTTTTAAATTTCTCTTCCCTCTCTCGTTCCTGGCTTCTGAAGACAAGGCAGATATAATCCTTGTTTTTGCTCCTCTGTTGGAAAAGTGATTCTCTTACTGTGGCTTTTTTCAAGATTTTATTTTAATATTTAATTTTTTTTTTTTTACTATTTTTGGCATTTAAAAAATTTTATTGGTACATTTTATTTTTTTTCTCCAATCAGATTTTATTGGTACATTTTAGATATACATAATGATAACATTCATCTTAGGGAGTTGGTACTTGTACATGATGTATCTTGCGTCTTTTTTTTTCACATTCCCCTTCCCTCCCTTCAACTGTACTTCCCCTCCTTATTCACAAAAGCTTTGTTTTCATTTTTTCTATTTTTTTCTTGCTCCTTCTTTTCTTTTCCCCTCTTATCACCCTTCTTTTCTCCCCATTTACATGTTGTTATGGTTGATACATTGTGTCAACTTGAGACATTTAGAAGTATAACCCAGAGACTCAGGGGGGAGCCAGGAACCTTACTTTGTAAATATCCTCATCTTGTGCAAGAGAAGGATACAGAGATTTTGTGAGTGCTACACAATCCCTGGGGGTGGGGGTGGGAGCTGTGAACAATATAAGGGAGAAGACGCTTGTTTACCCTTTTTGCTCTGGCTGCTGCCTTGAAGTGTTGCCCCAGTGCCATGTCACCCTGCCTTGCAGCCAGCTGATTGTGGACTGAAACCTCCACAAACAGTGAGCTAAATAAACCTTTCCTTCATTTTGAGTGTCCAGTGTTTTTTCCTAGCAAGGAGAGAAAAATAACCAAGACACATGTTTTCTTCTCATTTCCTAGTATCTGTTACACATTTTGGTCCTTATTTACATTTTCAGTTTTTCACATCAGAGAATGTACTAAACGTGTATCCAATTTATTTCAGTTAAGAGTAGTCTCAAGGTGCATCCATTTATCTAAATATGTCTCTTGCCTATCCTTTATAGCAGAGTAGTACTCCACAATATAAAAAAACCCACATCTTTATCCCATCAGTTGACAGGCATCTGGGTTGTTTCTAAGATTTAGCTATTACAAATGTGGTGCTATAAACATGGGTGTGTGTATATATTGCTGTGGTTTGATGCTTTTAATTCTTTTAAGAAAATACCAAGAAGAGAAGAAGCTGGGTTGAATGGGACCTCTAGTTTTAGTTTTTTTGAGGTATCTTCATAGTGATTTCCACAGTGTCTGTACCACTCTACACTTCCACCAACAGTGGAGAAAGGTTCCTTTCTCCCCACAGCCCCTCCAGCATTTGTTTGTTGATAATAGCCACTCTCTCTGGAGTGAGATGGAATCTCAGTGTTGTTTTAATTTCCGTCTGTCAAAAGACCAGTGATGTTGAGGTTTTTTTCATGTATTTATTTTCTGTTTGTACTTTTTCATCTGAGAAGTGTCTATTCATTTCAGATATCCATTTTTGGATTGTGTCTGTAAATTTCGGGGACCTGGGCTTTTTTTTTTTTTTTTTTTTTTTTTTTTTTTTTTTTTTTTTTTTTTTTTTTTTTTTTTTTTTTTTTTTTTTTTTTTTTTTTTTTTTTTTGAGTTCTTGTATTTCTAGATATTAGTCCTTTGTCTGAGATACAGCTGGCAAAAATTTTTTCCCACACATGGGTTGTCTCTTCACTCTCTTGGTGGTTTATTTTGCTGTGCAAAAACTTAAATAAGGTGAGATCCCAGGTGTTGATTCTTTGTCTTATTTCCTGTATGATCAAGGTTTTGTTTATGAAGTCTTTGCCTATAGCAGTATCTTTAAGAGTTCTGTCTGTTCTATCTTCCACCAGAGTTAGTGTTTCTGTTTAATATTTAGATCTTTGATCCATTTTGACTTAAATTCAGCACATGGTGAAAGATATGGGTCTAGTTTTAATCTTCAGCATGTGGAAAGGCAGTTTTTCCATTTACTGAAAAGTCTTTCTTCCAGTGAAAATAATTGACTCCTTATCAAAGCGTGGTGGCACACACCTTTAATCCCAGCCCTCTGGAGGCTGAGGTAGGAGGAGCGTTGTGAGTTCAAGGCCAGCTTGGGCTACAATGCGAGCGCAAGGTCGGCCTGAGCTACACAGTGCGACCCTGCCTCAAAAAACCAGGGCCGGGAGTTTGGCTCAGCAGCTTACGCACCTGTCTGACAGGCACGAAGTTGTGAGTTCAATCCCCGGTGCCGCCAAAAAAAAAAAAAAAAAAAGATAGTTGACCATGTTTGGAGTTGTTTCTGCATTTTCCAATCTATTCCATTGAATCTGGGGTCTGTTTTTTGTTTGTTTGTTTTTTTATTTTTTGTCAGTACCATGGTGTTTTTAATCACAGTAGCTTTGTAGTATAATTTCATTTTGGGGATGCCCCCTGCCTTTCCTTTGTTTCCCAGAATAGCTTTTGTTATTCTAGGTCTCTTTTGGTTCCAAATGAATTTTAGGATTTTTTTCTCTAATTTTGTGTGATAATGCTGTTGGAACTGCATTAAATTTGTATAAAATTTTTGAAAGTGTGACCATTTTTACTATATTGGTTCTTCCTACCCACGAACAAAGGATATCTTTCCTTTTTCTGATATCCCTTTCTATCTCCTTTTTTTACATTACTGTAGTTTTTAATGTTTAAGTATTTCATGTTTTTTCAATGCTATTGTGAACAGTGTGATTTCCTTTATTTCTCTCTTGTGTGCAGGAAGTCTATTGATTTTTTGAGTATTAACTTTGTATCATGCTACACTACTGAATTTGATTATTAAGTCTAAAAGTCTCTTGGTGGAGTTTTTGGGGTCTTCTATGCAGACTATCATGTCATCCACTAATAATGATAATTTATTTTTTTTCGGTGGGGGGAGGTACTGGGAATTGAACTCAGGACCTCATATTTGCCAGGCAGGCACTGTGCTGCTGAGCAATAATGATAATTTAACTTCTCTCTTACCTATACTTATTTCTTTTATTTCTTTCTCTCATCTAATTGCTCTGGTTAGTGTTTCCGTGATGATACTGAGTTAAGAGTAGTGATACTGGACATCTTTGTCTTGTCCTGATATTAGAATGAAAGCTTTCAGTTTTTGTTCTTTTGGTATGATGTTGGGTGTTGGTTTGTCATAGATGGGTTTTATCCAATTGAGATAATTCCATGTATTTCAATTTTATGTAGGATTTTTATCATGAATGGGTGCTGGACATTATCAAAAGCTTTTTGTGCATCTGTTGAAGTGATCACATGGTTTCTGTCCTTGGCTCTGTTAATATGGTGTATTACATTTATTGATTTACATATGTTGAGCCATCCCTGCATCCTTGGGATGAATCCTGTTTGATCATGGGGTGTAATCTTGATGATTTGCTGCATTCTGTTTGCTGGTATCTTATTGAGGATTTTTGCATCTATGTTTATTAGGGAGATCGGCCTGTAATTTTCATTTTTGATTGACTCCTCCTCTGGTTTTGGTATCAGGATAATGCTTGCTTCCAGGAATGAATTTGGGAGTATTGTTTCCCTTTCAATTTTGTTGAAGAGATTGAGAAATAGTGATATTAGGTCTTCTCTAAGTTTCTTGTAGAATTTAGCAGTGAATCTGTAAGGGCCTAAGCTTTTCTTTGTTGGTTGGTTTTTAATGGTACCTTCAATTTTACTGACTGATACTGATTTATGTAGAATTTTTATATTCTTGGTTCAGCTTTGGTAATTCATGTGTATCTAAGAATCTGTCCATTTCTTCTGTTTCCATCTTACTAAAATACAGATTTTCCATCTTATTAGAATACAGATCCTTGAAGTAGGTATTGAAGATCTTCTAAATTTCTGCAGGATGTGTTGTGATTTAACCCTTTTCATGCCTAACTGCATGGATTTGAGTTCTTTTTTTTTTTTTTTTTTTTTTTTTTTTTTGTTAAAGTTGGCCAAGCATTTGTCAGTTTAATCTTTTGATGAACCAACTCTTCAATCCTTTAATTCTTTGTATTGTTTTCTTAGTCTCCATTGCATTAATTTCTGCTCTGATCTTTATAATTTCTTCTCTTGTGCAAGCATTTGGATTTACTTACCCATTTTTTAGAAGCTTGAGGTTTAACATTAAGTTGTTTATTTGCGCTTGCTCTGATTTTCTGATACTGGAATTCACTGGTATAAATTTCCTATGTAGGACTGCTTTCTTTGCATCCAGTAAGTTCCAGTATGTTGTATTGTCTTTATTGCTGAATTGTAGAAACTGTCTAATTTCTTTTTTTTTTTTAATTTTAAAGTGTATATAACAGAATAAAGCCAATCAAAACAAACCAGTGTAAGAGATACAGGACTTCAAAACATTATGAAATCAGCAGTAGTTACCATAATGCCTTTTGATGCCTTCAAAATAGCTGTGGATAACTTTGGACATAGTATAAATCAAACAGAACAGAATAGAATAGAATAGAAACAATAAAAGCAAAACAATGCAATAAAGGATTTCAGAACAAGCCAATAGTAAATCCAAAATTGCTACCATAATATATCTTGCTATCCTTGAACTAGCCTCTCCTGCCATGGGATTTAACATAATCAAAGAAAACAAAAGAGAATAAAACCCAACCCAGCAAAACAATGGAAATGATATAGGACCTCAAAACAAGACCATAGGGAAGCAGCAATGGCTGCAACCCTCAGAAAGAGACCCCCCGCTAGATGACACACTGCTTAGCGACATCCTCTGAACCTAGACCTGCAACGTTAGTGAAACACTAAAACGCCACAGGCATCCAATTCCATTTCACCTTGATAGCTATCATCACAAATGGTGTTTCTCCACATAAGCTGGTTGCTTGGGCGGGGGGATGGAACTTCTTGTTTGCCAGCCCAGGCCCCGGCAGGAGCTGGGTCTGGCTGTTCCCAGTCTGCCAGAGGAGCTGGGTCTGGCTGTTCCCAGTCTGCCAGAGGCCTGCACACGGCACCGGTTCCCAGACTGAGTTTGTTTGCTGCTGCAGCCTCTCATTTCTTTTTAAACTTTATCTGTAATCCATTGGTTGTTCAGAAGTACATTGTTTAATTTCCACACATTTATGAAGTTCTTGTGGTTTCTTTTCCCATTGATTTCTAATTTCACTGTACTATGGTCTAATAATACACAGGGGGTAATTTCGATTTCTTTGCATTTACTTAAGCATGTTCTGTGAGTTAGTATGTGGTCTATTATTTTATTTTAAAGAGAAAAATAAAATTTCAAAACACAATTAGAGGGTAGCAGTGGTATATACATTGTATTGTTACCTTCAAATCAGTTACTCAGAGTACAAGACATCTGCATTTAATCATCCAAACAATACTAGCACAAACCTTTCTCTTCAGTGAGCTTAGAGAAATTAGTTGTATAACTATCTTAACTATCTTTTATGTATATAGTTTCTTTCAGCTTCTCACACTAGTGAGGCAATACAGTGTTTACACATGCATGTCTGATTTAATTCACTGTGTACAGTCTCAAGTTGCATCCATTTACCTATAAAAGTCTCAAGTTTATCCCTCTTTATGACGGAGTACTACTCCGTTGTATAAAAAATACCACATCCTTTTTTATCCATTTCTTGGTTGATGGGCATTTAGGTTGTTTCCAAGATCTCGTGTTTACGAATTGTGCTGCTATAAACATGGGTGCACATATATTGCTGCGGTATGATGTTTTTAATTTTCCTGGGAAGATACCCAGAAGGGGAACAGCTGTGTTGAATGGAACCTCCAATCCTCGTTTTTTAAGGAATCTCTAAAATCATGTCCATAGTGGCTGCACCAGTCTACACTCCCACCAACAGTGGAGAAGGGTTCTTTTTCCCCCACAACCCCTGCAGCATTTGTTATTGGTTGATTTCTTAGTAATGGCCATTCTTTCTGGGGTGAGGTAGAACCTCAATGTTGTTTAAATTTGCATCTCTGGAATGTATGTGGTCTATTTTGGATAACATCCCATGTGCAGCTAAGAAGAATGGGTATTTTGATGTTGTGGGGTGGACCACTCCGTAGACATCTCCTAAGTCCATTTCTTCAAATGTTTGCTTGAGTTGTGATATTATATCTCTCCATTGATTTTTTGTCCAGTTTATCTGTACTGAGATGCCCCATTACAATTATATTAGTCCTTATTTGATATTTCATGTCCATTACTATTTGTTTTATATAATTGGGTGTACCAATATTTGGTGCATATGTATTTTTTATCATGTCTTTCTCTTGGATTGTTCCCTTTACAAGGATATAGTGACTTTCTTTGTCTTTCTTAATCAGTCTTGACTTAAAATTACTTTGTTGGATCTAGCATCAGGGGACTGCAGGGTGACTTTAGCCCTACATTAAACTTTTGATGGCCCTTGCTTCTTGTTTACTGGGAGGAAACTACTGCCAGTAATAGAGAGTTCACTGTTTGTAATGGTTAGCCCAAGTCTCTCTCAGGTCATTCTTAGCCCAGTCCTGACATTCCTGTCTTTTTGTTATCATATATAAAAAGGGAAAGATGGCAGTTTCTCAGACTGCTTTAGGCGTGACAAATAAGGTGGCACAGACAGCCTAACTGGGAGAGAAATCCTGAGGAACAGAGCTATAATGAAGAGAAGTCAGCACCAGCACCTGTGTGTTGGTAATTGCTTACACACAGTCCTATAGAAATTGAGAGAAAAGTCTGAGAAGGCATGACCCAACAGGGAGAAGAATTATTCTGATGTAGGGAGACAGCTAGTAGAAGAGGCCAGGTGGTCCAGCCCTAAACATTAGTCCAAGAGCCAGACAGGTGCTGTTGAATTTCTGAAGGCTTTTCTGTGTTTCTTGTCTGTATCTCGTACTTTACCTGACTGATTAGGATATAAACAACATTCTCCTCCCAGGAAGACACATATACCTCCTTTCTCTGTGGTGAGTAGATCTAAACTTCTACAATTTTGGAGGGTTATGGACACCAGGGAGTCTATCTGGCTTTATAAGGTGAGAATGGAGTCAGCTATTTGTGTGAGGCTGTAGAGAGATCTTGAGAGGGACATGGACACACACATACACACACACTGAAAGAGAGAGAGGAGGAGGAGGTAGAGAGGTAGTTAACCCTGCGATGCCAGTTCCTGCAGCAGCAGTGACACCCAGACTAATGAGAGGGGTAATTAAATGTATGGCTCTGTGTTCTGGTGCCTGGGTTGTAATAACAGCAGGCAGGCTCTGGTTCCCTGGGGCAGTGTCTGTTTTTGGGATGAGGTATGTCAGAGTGCAGTCCAATTAGTGGGGAGGCACAAGTAGGTAGAGGTCCCACAGAGAAAGAAAATGCCTTGACTGGGTAAATAGAATTGGTTGTGAATGTTTAAAAGCTGTGTAGGCATTCTCAGGCCAGTCCTGACATACTGATGTAACATATAGGGGGAAGAATGGGACCAGGATAGACCACCAGGCTTATGTAAAGGCAACATGGCATGGAATTTATTGTGCCTGGGTGCAGGCAGACAGAAAGCAATAGGGCCATCTGCAGAGAACAAAAAAAAAGTGTCTTTTTTATACAAATGGAAAGAAGAATGTAAGGGATATTAGGCAGGAAGATTTTAATAAACATCTGTGGCCAGTGTTCTCTGACTGTCTTGTACCTCAGTCAACTAAGTCCTTAAAGCATCCAGTATAAATTTTCAGGTGGCTTTAGAGATCTCCAGACATCCCCAGATGTTCTGGGACCTGCAAAATTCCTAGTCCTGTCTTACCTCCTTTATGACATTGTATTGGGGTGTCCTGTGTCCCTCCAAGGATTCCTGTAACATGGATGGGGCTGAGTCTGGTGTTCGTGATTGGTTTGTTGTCTGGCACTGGGATTGGTGATGAGTGCTGCGCCTGCCCATGGGTGGAGCTGATATATAGTGTAAAGGAGGCTGGTCTTCCTCTTCTCGCTTCTGCCCTCTCTCTCTTGCCAGCACGCCTTGCTGTTGTGGCAGCCATGAATGGCAGCCCCGCCATGCCACACTGCCTTGGAGCCAACTGAGTATGGACTGAAACGCCCAAGAAACTGTAAAAAATAAACCTTTCCTTCCCTAATTTTGGGCGTCAGGTATTTTGTCTCGGCAATGAGCGAAAAGTAACTAAGACAAAATTTGGTACCAGGAGTGGGGTTGTTACTGTGACTATACCTGACCATGTGGTTCAAGAGCCTTTGGAAATGGCTTGTGGGAAGAGTTTGTGAAGGTTCAGAGATGTCACCTGAAAGAGTAGCCCTGGAACTGCTTAGGCTGTTCTGTGTGGGAATTTCTGGTCAGAGCTCAGAAGACCAGAAGGTTGATAAAAAGCCTGCCAGTAAAGACCAGGCTCAGGAGGTTTCTGCTGGGCAGAAGGACTGCATTGGTTGTTGGACTCCACACGATGTGTGTTACGGCTTGGCAGAAAGTTTGTCTACATTCTGTCTATGCCCAGAGACTTTGCCTGAGACTGAGATTAAGGGCAGAGGACTCATTAGTCTGAAAAAAGAGATTACAAGGCAACCTAAAATGGTGGCCTAGCTATTGCTGGGGGCTTCTAGCCAGATTTATGTTGGGAATCTAGAGCAAAGAGCCCAGCAGGATGATTTAAAACCTTGTGAGTTTGGCCAGAAAGCTGTGGACTGTAACGATAGAGCTGAGACCTCGATTGCTGAGAAGGAACAAAATATAAAAGATGACTTGTGGGCATCATGGGAAGAGGCAGCTTGTCCCCACACTTTGCAACCTCAAAACTGCAAAAGTGAAAGACTTTGCTTGGAGGAGAAAGCCTCAGAGCACCATGTTCCAGAATGGCGGCAGCGGCTTCACCAGGTTCCAGAATGGAGACAGCATAGAGAATCTGTTCTTCAGAATCAGGTTCAGAGTGCTCAGCAATCCAGGCACTTGACCTCTACAGCCAAGAGAAAGGAGAACCTGGCTACTGCTCCAGCTGGCAATAGACCTTGGCATTATCCACATGATACAAAGGTTCTGAGATTAAAAAGGCTTTCACCTCGATTTCAGAAGACCTGGGAGGGCAGGCAGTGTGCCCCTGAGAGAGCAATATGTAAAACTGTGAGTGTGAAGCCAAAAGTGCAATGGAGAACTCAGAAGTTTGGAAATGCCAGGAACATGGAAAATCTAAGGAAACCTGCAATGGGGGAGCAAAGCCAGCCCAAGGGAGAAGCTGTGGGAGCTAAAACCACCAAAAGTGCCATGGAGGTGGAACCACACAAGCCCTTTGGGGCTCCCAATTTGCTACAGATTATCTCAGATGGTTCACATGGAACTCCAGGACTTAATATTTGCCCTGTTGGATTTTGGACTTGCTTTGGTTATAATGCTTTGTATTCCCCTGTTTGTAACTTTTGGAATGGTAATGTTTATCTTGTGCCTTTATATGTTGAAAGTGTTTAACCTCATTTTCATTTGTCCAGGGGGTTACAGTTAAAGAGTTTGCCATAGATCTTGGAGGAGATTTGGGACTTGGACTTTTCAACAGTGTTGAAACGGTTAGGACTTTGGCAACTCTTGGAGATGGACTAAATGTCTTTTGTATTAAGGATGTACATGAGTCTGTGGGGGCCCAGGAGTGGAATGTATTGGGGTGCCCTGTGTCCCCCCCCATGGATTCCTGTAACATGGATGGGGCTGAGTCTGGCGTTTGCGATTGGTTTGTTGTCTGGAGCTGGGATTGGTGATATGAGTGCTGCACCTGCCCATGGGTGGAGCTGATATACAGTGTAAAGGAGGCGGGTGTTCTTCTTCTTGCTTTCGCCGCCCCCCCTTGCCAGCACGCCTTGCTGTTGTGGCAGCCATGAATGGCAGCCCCACCACACCACGCTGCCTTGGGGCCAACTGAGTATGGACTGAAACTCCCAAGAAACTGTAAAAAATAAACCTTTCTTTCCCTAAATTTGGGTGTCAGGTATTTTGTCTCGGCAATAAGCAAAAAATAACTAAGACAGACATCCTATACTTGAGGATGACAACTTTGGTTCTGAGCTAAGTTCCCTGCAGAGGGTAGTTCTTCTGCTGACAAGCAGGTTTGGAGCTGGGGGAGTCAGGTTCAATTCAAGCATTACAACTGAATGATGAATTTGGAGCTGAGTTGCATTAAATTCATAATCAATACAGCATTTTTATTTTTTTCAGCTGGGCATTGTAGCATATTCCTATAAATCCAGCACTCTAGAGATTGAGGTAGAAGAATTGCTGGGAGTTCAAGGCCAGCCTGGGATACACAGTGAGTTCAAGGCTAGTCTCAACTACATAACAAGACCCTGTCTCAAAAAAAAAAAAAAAAGCCACCATTGGGGATGCTCCTCACTAGTAACCAGCTCAGGTTCGGGAGGCAGCAGCCAACTCTGTCCCCACAGGCACACCAGCCACCGTCAGGGACTCTTCCAGCAGATAACCAGCTCAGGTCCCAGAAGCAGTGGCCCACCCTGCCCCTGCATAAACACCAGCTGCCATCTGGGATGCTTCCCACCTGTAGTCAGTGCAGGCTGGGAAAAGCAGCAGCCAGCCCCATACCAGCACACCTAATGGCCACCATTGGATACCTTTCTTACAGTTTCTCGGGAGTTTCTGTCCATACTTAGCACTGGCCAGGAGAACCAGCCAGTCATGCTTTGGAGAAATCATAGCCAATGTGGGAAGTGCCTGGGACCCCACTACCCACTTGTCTGGAAGAACTGAGGAAAATGTTAAGACGAAGACGCAGAAGGCACTCTCTGGCATCCAACCCATGCAAAGCACATCCAGAAGATGCAAACCCAGAGTAAAGTGGGAGTCGCACACCTGAAGATTCTGAAGTGATGGCAACTGAAATAAAGAAACAGCTTCATGAGGCTATAAAAGAAATTAGAACAGAAATACTATCTCAGGTAAAAGAAGAAATGAAAAACATAATAAAAGAATTGCTGAGCATCTCTAAAGAAGATACAGATAAAAAATAGAGGAGCATAGGAAAATGAGGGAACCCTTCAGTGAACAGTGTAAGAGAGATATAGAATGCATAAAACAGATTCAAAGAGCTATCCAGGAGATTAAAAACTCCATCAAAAGTTGGCAAAGCCACTTGGAAGAAACTGAAAATAAACTTTCAGACCTTGAAGACAGGTTCACAGCTAGTGACCATGAAAGGAAAGATCTCTTAGTAATAACAAGGAGCTAGGAAATAGCAATTGAATGACTGCAAGACAGCACAAAGAAAAATAATTTAAGAATGATAGATGTCAGTGAAAAAGTGGTTAACACAAATGACATAAAATGTCTATTTACAGAAGTAATAGCAGAAAACTTCTCAAGCATGGGAAAAGGACTTGACATACAGATAAGTAAGGCATATAGAACTTGTCTTAGTTACTTTTCACTCATTGCTGAGACAAAATACCTGACGCCCAAAATTAGGGAAGGAAAGGTTTATTTCTTACAGTTTCTCAGAAGTTTCAGTTCATACTTAGTTGGCTCCAAGGCAGCGTGGCGTGGTGGGGCCGCCATTCATGGTGGCCGCCAAACAACAAGACAAACCGGCAAGAGAGGGCAGAAGAGCAAGAGAGGTAAGACCCACATTCCTCCCACCTTACTCTGAATATCGGCTCCACCCCTGGGCAGGTGCAGCACTCACAGCACCCATCCCAGTGCTACACAACAAACCAGTAACAAATGCCAGACTCAGCCCCATCCAAATTATGAGTCCTTGGGGGCAACACAGGATCATCCAATACAGAATTCCAGCTAGCCATAACCCAAATAAATCTACACCCAGACTTACAATAATCAAGATCCCAGAAATGCAGTACAAGAACAGAATATTAAAAGCTGTTAGAGTAAAGAAACAGATGGAAAACCCATCAGAATCATGACAGATATCTCAACACAAACCGTCAAGCCAAGAAGAGGTTGGAGTGAAGTATTTCAAGTCCTGAAAGAAAACAACTTCCAGCCCAGGTTGATGAACCCTGCAAAACTATCTTTCAAAATTAATGGAGAAACAAGATACTTCCATGACAAAGAACAACTGAAGGAATTCATGACCACCTAACCAACCCTACAAAGAATACTGAAGGACATTCTAGAGAGAGATAAAAAATGACCACAGTTCCAGGAGCAGTGGCAGAGGGGAATTGCCAAGCAGGGCAAGCAATTGAATGGAAGGGAAAAGTAGATAGCCAATGGCAGGAAAATAGCAAAGCAGAGATAAGCCAGTGCATGTTGGCCATAACCATTAATGTAGATGGCCTCAATTCACCAATAAAAAGAAACACGGGCAGAGTGGCTCAGGAGACAGGATCCATCAATATGCTTTATACCAAAAACACTTTTAACTTGAAAGGAAATTCGTAGACTAAAAGTCACAGGAGAGAAAACAATGATCTGTGTGACAGAGAACCACAAATAAGTGGGATAGCTTACCCATCAACTGCAGAATGGATAAGATTTTTATACAATGGAAAGCTACTCAGCTATAAAGCAAGATAACCTTGCGGCTCTTGTAGGTAAATGGATATAACTTGAGATCATGCTCATGGGTGAAATGGTTCAGAGTCACATGGGTGAACATCATGTTATCTCCCTAGTATAAAAAACTAAAAGAGTTAGTGGGATCCAAAATGTGCAGTAGATATTGTGAAAGTGAAAGGGGAGGAAATGTCTAAAAAGGAAAGGCTGTGGCCATTGTTAATCTATTATCTTGCTTTAAAACCCTGGATTGTTTTCATTGTTTTGTTTTGTTGGGTTTTAGTCTGTTTTGTTTGATTTTATTGTATTTGATGGCATGGGCAGCTGTTTCAAGGATAGCAAAATATATTATGGTAGCCATTATCGATTTCCTATTGTCTTGTTTTGAAGCCCTGTGTTGTTTTCATTGTTTTGTTTTGATTGATTTTATTCTATTTTGTTTTGTTTATTATGTCTGATAGGGTAGGCAGCTATTTTGAAGAAAACAAGGCATTATGGTAGCCATTCTTGATTTCCTTTTATCTTGTTTTGAAGTCCTGTATCACATTCATTGTTTTGTTTTGATTGACTCTGTTCAGTTTTATTTTGTTTGGTTTTAGTCTTTTAAAAAGAAGACACAAAAACAAAAAACCCTGAAAGCATATTATTTTCAGTTTTTCACTGTTACATCCTTCTCATATCTTTTTTGTATCTCTATGCAAAGACTTTTCTTTTTTTATTTCAAAAGAGAATAAAGTCAAGAAAAATGAAACAGAATGAAGCCAATCAAAGCAAAACAATGTAAGTGATACAGGATTTCAAAACAAGATAATAGAAAATCAACAGTGGCTACCATAGTGCCTCTTGTTTTCTTCAAAATAGCTGCCTGGAAAGACATTTTCTAGGATTTATGTATAGAGGTGGAGTTGGCGAGTTTTGAAATCAGGTCATCCTGGGCATAATGGTGGCATACACCTGCGATCTCAGATTCTTGGGCTGGGGCAGGAATATTGAAAGTTCAAATTGAGCTTAGACAATTTAGATCCTGGCTTAAAAATAAAAATTAAACAGGGCTGGGAACGGAACTTAGTACAAAGGCTCTGGGTTCAATCCCTGATGCCAAGAAAAAAATTTGTTTAATCAGTCAGTCAGAGGACACACATATTGCAATGAGGTGTATTACTTATTATAAGCTGTTAGAGAGGGTTGATGGGTGTACCTTCCTTAAACCTTCAACCCTTATTGTTATGGAGGAAGCACAAGACCAATTGTCAAGTATGAAGATCCAGCTGCCGGTGCTGGGTGAGGGACCCCATTGTTTGAAGGGAAGCTAACAACATGACAATGCTAACCTTCAATAGGAGCCCTCATTCTTCAACCCACTGCACCTTCTCTTGGGTTTGATGTCTGGAAGGAGGAGTTGACATTTGTTTGAAACAACACTTTGCTCATAGAAAGGCAGAAGAAGAGACAAAGCAAGTACAGTGTCTGTAGTGATTATCAGTTTCCTGTGGCCATGCAAGTTGTTAGATTGTATGCACCCTTGTGCTACAAGCAAAAATCTCATTCCCTTCTCTGTGGGCAGAGGTATTGGATGTACAATATCACACAGACACACACACATACACAGCACACTCTTAAGCTGTACAAGGAAGTTCCCTACATGCTCAGAACAGGGGAAATATTTCTCCTAATAAGAAAAAAGAATATGAGGCCAAGTGATAGCTTAATATCTCACTTCCATGTAAGGGAATGCTCCAGATCCAGGACATTGATTGTGCAGTCCAAAAAGAGGTGGCAGATTGTGTGATGGCTGTTTCCTCAACATCTAGTAATGCATGCCTCTTTACTCCCTAACACTTGCATCCTCCTCACCTCTATTTGCCTTGAATCTTCTTGGGCTAACTTCATCATCATCATCTCTATCTGTTATATCAGTCACACAGGAACCCCCAGACTCCCATACCCTCCCCAATCTACTGCACTCTTAATTTGTGTAAACCTGTCGACAGTCCCTGTCTGTCCCTATATCTTATACCCGTGTGCCTCTTAAAGTCCTTCCAGTGTTCCTTTTATGCATTCATAGTCCATTATTAGCAAGTTCTCCCATATCCTAATCTGTTCTTTGAATATTCCCTCCTTTCTTTCTAGTGGAATCTTATGAGAAGAATATGGGGAAAACATGGACAGTCAGTTCTAGCGTTAGTTCTTTTTTCTCCCATACATCATACCATTGGGTCTAATAAGAGTAGGTGTTCTATTTGTATTTTCATTATTCTTCCTCTTTTCCTCATCTCCCTAATCTCTGAGTCTTAAACCATTAATCTATGTCACCTAGTACTCATCATTGCAGCTATTAAAATCTCCACACATTGCCTTTGTAAACATTTTAGCTCTTGACTGCTGCGACCCACGCGGCTCCTGAGATTCTTGGGGTGAAGGACTGTGAGAGGATGAGAACAATAAAGAGAGAGACAAAGCTGGAGTCAGGTGGAGCCCTTATCCTCCTGATGGGAGGAAAGGAACTGCTCAACCAAGGCTGCATGTTTATTTATATACTGGGAAAGATGACGTCAATTTCAGCCCCTCTGCCTAGCAACTCAGGCCTGGATTGTTTAGGAGCCTCCTGTTTTTCTGGGCTGTAGCAGTGCTTTCACGTGGTTGACACAGGTGCTCCTTGCCACCTTGGCAAGATCACGTGTGGGTCATTTTCCAGCTTCATCGGCTCCCAACACTTGACTCAGTACATTCGTAACTCATTTTTACAGTTCTTAGACCTTTCATGTTCTTTGAACACCTGTCTTCCAATGAATTTCTCCATCACAGTATTTCAGACACTTTTGCCATAGGCCTGTCCTTTAGATCTTGTCTCTGTTTTTAATTTTCCTATACTCTGGGCACCACCTCTAATCTTTCTAGCCTCTGTCAACTAGAAAACAAACTCCCAAAAAACAATTATTTAATCTTAGAACCTCCAGTCGTAGGGACCCTTAGATGTATTGAAATTTCTTGTATGCATCTGCTTTTCTTGATTTCAAGGAGGAAGTAAGAGCAGAAGATATAAACATGGAACAGTCAGCATATAAAAAATTTTAAAGCAATGGGTCTGAGTGACATAGGAGAAACAAGCATAAACAGAAAGAATTAAAGGTACAAGGACTGAGCCCTGGGACATTCCAGTTCTTTTTTTTTTTTTTTTTTGCGGCACCGGGGATTGAACTCCCAGCCTTGTGTCTGCCAGGGCAGGCGCTTAAGGCACTGAGCCAAACTCCCAGCCCTGGTTTTTTGAGGCAGGGTCGCACTATGTAGCTCAGGCCGGCCTTGCGCTCGGGCATTCCAGTTCTTAAAGATCAGGGAAATGGGGGAAAAGAGTGGTGTCCTGGAGTACACATTATAGAAAGCATTTGAAGGGCTAGAAGGTGCTTGCCTGGACCAAATGCTGTGGACAGGTACAGTGAACTGCAAGTTGGGTATAGCTGTGTATAGACTATATAGTAACCATAGGTGTTGTGGTATGAAGGAATGAGGACTGGAGATGTAACTCAGCTTGTGAGTGGCCCTGAGTTCAATCTCCAGCACCAGAGGAGTACAGGAGGAGGAGGGGAGGGTAGGAGAGGAGAGGAAAATAGGAATAGGAATGAAATACAAAGATGAATGGAAGAGTCAAGAGAGTTTAATTATTTGAAAATTGATGTATGCTAATAGAAGTAATTCAAGAGGAAGAGAATTTTTGATAATGTAAGAGAAGTAGAAAATGGTTGGCACAGGGCTCTTATGTGGTTGATAAGGAATGGAATCTAGTAAATAAGCAGAAGATTGGCTCTTGCCAGGAGCTTAGGTAGTTCTATGGTAGTAGGGGAGAAGTAGGGAAAAGTGGCACAGAATACTAGGTGATGGGGTGATTGAAACTTATTTAAGTTCTTTTCTGATTATTTCTTTTTTCTTACTGAATTGGATAGTGAAGTGATTAACTAAGATTCCTACGAGAGAAGATAAAATATAAGATAGTTTCTTAAGCAGATGGAAGAAAAAGATACACTAAGATATGTGGTCTGATTTCCAACAATATGAAGATTCAAAGTTAGTATTCAGGAGTGTAGCCAGGCGGGGTGTTGCATGCCTGTAATCCTAGCATTTGGGAGGTGGAGGCAGGAGAATCACTGTGAGTTCAAAGCCACCCTGAACTACATACCAAAACTCTGTCCTCAGATACACACACACACACACACACACACACACACACACACACACAGAGGTAATCATAAGTGTGAAGTGAGACTATTCGGCATTTTTGTGTGACATTCTCTAGAAACTTGTCTAGAAGCCAAGATATTGAAGAGAATATGTATGAGAACATTAAAGTCACTCCTGACAGAAATTATGATAAAGAGGATATTAGTAATACAGGAGTAAAAATCTTCAAAGAATGAGGAACGTATCCCAAAGGAGGGGTAATGACTGATACAGTGAGACAATTTCACACATGGACGTTTTTATAGAGAGAGAAAGGACTATTCTTGAATGAGGAAATGAGGAACAGCAAGACATCAACAGTTCCTCCAGGTCCAGTGTCACAGTGCTGTGTGAAAGCAAACAGTCATCACTTCTGAGAAGTGCAGAGGAAGCTAAGTCCACAGAGGATAGTCAAGGTTCAATCTGAAATCTTAGGGGCTATATTAAATGTATGTCTAAGGTGCCTGGGAGTACCGTAGTAAAACAATAGTAAGAGGATGCCTCCCAAGTTAGTCATTTAAGTAAGATACTCTTTTCATAGTTAGCTCATTAAGGGAAGGTAGGAAGATTAGTCGTTCCAAGCAGAGGAAAAGAGATTTGTAAGAATTGAGTAGAATGGTATGTATAGAGAATTGAAAGTACAGACCATTGTAATCTGTGTGTCTATCTTATAAAGTACTAATTGAATATGGATGGGTAGAATAAGCATAAAGTTGTGAAAACTGTAGGCGTTAAAAAATATTTAAAGAGCTGGGTCTTTAGCTCAGTGCGAAGGCTACTAATGGAAATGAAAGTTACTAAAAGAGGACAGTGCTGGCAGTTGGAAAACCATTTAGAGGCCATTAACATTGTCACAATGTACAGGAGTATTAGAAGTGGAAAATGGATGAGAAAAATGGGGGTTGAGCCAGCAGGGTGTGGAATTGATTGTCTGTAGATTTCTTCTTTGCGTGACTAATGACCAGTGAGATAAAGAATACTGATATGAAGAACAGATTTAAGGGGAGAGAAGAGAGCTCAGAAACAAATTCACCAGAACACTTGATTTGTGACAAAGGTGACATTGTAGAGCAGTATGCAAAAAGTGTCTTGTGGTTAAGTGGTACTGGGACAATTGGATGTCTATATGGAGAAATTGAAAGACTTGGCTATTTACAAAAATCAAGGTAATTGTAAATTTAAGTACAAAAGGTAAAATAGTAAAACTTTTAGAAAGTGTATAGGAAACATTCAGGTGTAGTGGTGAATTCCTATAAATCTCAAGCACTCAGGAGGCTGAGTAAGGAGGATCACTGTGAGTTCAGTGCCAATCTGGACTACATAGCAAGACCCTGTCTCAATAAAACCAAAAAAGAAAATACACAGGAGAGTATCTTCATGTCCTCACTAGGGAAGATAATAAAGGATGATTAATTACTTGACTACATTAAAATTAAGAACTGGTCATCAGAAGATACAATGAAAAAATGAAAATGCCAACTAAAAAGTGTTTGCACATAAAACTGACAAAGGGCTTTTGGAAAGAACATTTGGAAAACCCCTGTAAATTAATAAAATAATAAGAGGGTATAATAGAAAAAATGGGCAGAGACTTGAACAGGTAGATAGTGATCACCAGAGAAATGAAGCATGGCTGCTGAAAGGTACAAATATTTAAGAGTGAATTTCATATAGGAATTATATCTCACTATTAAAAATTGAATTAAAAAACTAAATTCAAGTGTTTAGAGCTTTATACTTAGTCAGTAAAGCTATAAGGAAATTTCTGTCATAAAAATCAAGATAATATTTACCTTAAGTGGGGAAGGGAGGGACTTTTGATTGGAAAGGATTATAGAGAAGGCTTTGGAAGGTGACATTGTTACCATGGATGCTGTTTACACAGGTGTTTGCTATATAATTTTTTTTTTTTTTTGGTAACCTGTTCAACTATATGAGGAAAGCAGCTGGCTACTTTCAAGGTCAACTGGCTACTCCCAGTTCTGTGTATGTGTGTTTCATTATAACTTTTTTCTCTAGGATGCATAATTTTTTTGTTTGTTTGGTTGGTTGGCTTTTTGAGACAAGCTCTCACTATGTTAGCCCAGGCTGACTTCAAACTCATGGTGATCATTCTGCTTCTGCACCATTACTCCCGGCTGTTTTTTAAAAATTTAATTTTATTGATGCACTTTAGGTATATGTAATGATCACATTCATCATGGGGAATTTATTCCTGTACATAATACATCCTGATTCTTCTTTTTGCCCCAATTCCCTCCCCTCCCCTCCAGATATACCCAAAAGCATGCTTTAGTACTCTCCTAGATTTAAAACCAATTAAGTTGGGAGTCAAGATTAACCATCACAGATGGGGATTTAACTTAATTCTAGAGCACATGCATATCAGGTGCAAGACCCTATTAAAAAAAAAAAGGCATCCTCAGTCATTTATACCCTTCTGCATATTACAACATTTTGCTATACTGAGTTTTTACACTTGTGATAGGCATAGATATCTTTGAAATGTGTTGAAGAAGATTGAAATTAACTGGTCATCTGTAGCAAATTACTAAAAAGAATGCCCAAACTCATCTATGTCGTGCAATTTTCTTTTACAAAATATCAAGTGTTCCAAATTTTATGACTTTTTCTCTACTAATAAGTGGTTTTTCAGTAGTATGCTGTTTAGAAAATGTAGGGGGTAAGGGTAGAGCAAAGACTTTTTAAAATCTTTTCAGGGTCAGTATGACATTTCAACATTGAATAAATGAATAGCTACATTTTGAAAGAAACTTGAGCCACAGAAAAAGTATTTTGAAAATAGATATTTGGAAGTGTTTTAATTAATATGTGATTTTGTTGACAAAAATGCCACCTATAAAATTGATTTTAAACAAAAAAAATTGATAAATCTACCACTTAAAATTATTGGAAATAGAGTATTTCTAATTGTCTAAATATAAGATTCAATTGATTTTAAACCTATTTGAAATACAAAAATATTATACTTATTAATGCTATTTGAAAATACGAAAATATGCCCAGGCGTGGTGACACATGCCTATAATCCCAGCACTCAGGAGGGTAAGGCAGGAGGATCACCGTGGGTTTGAGGCCAGCCTGGGATATACATTGAGTCCAAGGCCAACCTGAGCTACATATAGAGACCCTGTCTCAGAAAAAAAAAAAAAGAGAGAGAAAGAAAATACCAAAATATACCTCCTCATTGATTTCTAAGAGCTGTTTGACATCACAGAAGATATAAATTTATCACCCTTGAATGGAATTGATGAGTATCATAAATTAATAAAAAGACTCAGTAGTGCATTTCTTCCTTGGGAAATACATGTCTTTTTAAAGGTGGGTGTTTGTTTTGCTGGTACTAGGGGTTTAACCCAGGGTCTTTATTCTAGGTTATAGCACTAGGTCTTCTTTAGTTTTTTTGTTTTATCACAGGGTTTCTAAATGCCTCAGCTGGAGTTGAACTTTTGATCTTCCTGGCTCAGCTTCTCAAAAGTTCTACCACTCCCAGTTTAGATACAGAAGAACTTCTGTGATACAAGAAGGGGTGGGAATTTTTACCTGCCAGCAAGCAGTTCTTTAGCACATCTGCTAGGTTTCCTCTAATTTAATTTACTTCTGACACTGTGTACCTAGAGATAATGACAGATTTCATAGATGGAGGGCACAATTCCAAAGAATTCCTCCCCAGTTTAGATTCCAGCTGCAAGCCCCATGTTGTTTTTTTTTTGTTTTGTTTTTGTGGTACTGGGAATTGAACCCAGGGCCTCATGCTTGCTAGGCAGGTGCTGTGCTGCTGAGCTACAACCCTGGTCCCCCATTATGTTTTATCTTTGCTCCTTACTAACTCACTGTAAATCAGGGTTCCAAAACCCTCTCCTAAGGTTAAATACTGAAATTAATTCAAGTGGTTCACAGAACTTGGGGAAACACTTGGGTTTAGCAATTGTTTTTTTTTTTTTTTTAGGTTTAGCAATTTATTATAAAGGATACAGATGAATAGATCAATAGGGTGAGGTGTGCATGCCACCCTCCAGATATCTCCATTGTCTAGAGGGTTTCCAAACACTGGGTCCTTTGGGTTTATATGGAGACCTCATTGCATAGGCAGTTTGCTAACAGACTGTACTTTCTTAGAGCCTACTATTCAAATTCTTATCTGTCTGAGCATCATTCTTTCCTCCAGGTTTGGGGACTAGACCCTTTTGGAATGAGGATGGCTTTATGATCTATCAGATAAAATAGACCAGAGAATTTTTTTTATGGCTACCTTCAAGACAGAAAAGTAGAGAAATATGAGTTTCTATGCCTTTCCTTGAGGAAGAGAGATTCTGGTTTTTTTTATCTACATTAGGGACAGAGTTATACTTCAGGAACCATGGGGAAAAGTGATATCATTTTATAGACTTTACTGCTTATAGGCTGTGACTCTGTTATATAGTGACTCAGTTAGCATTTTTAGTATATATCTTTAACCCATAACATTTCCCTTCAAGTAATATTACACCACTTCACAAGGAGTATAAGAATTTTCTTTTTCTGGTGGGCCTGGTGGTGCACATTTGTAATCCCAGCACTGGAAAGCCTTAAGCCGGAGAACTGCAGTAATTTCAAGGCCAGCCTGAACTACAGAGTGAGTTCTTGTCTCAGTGTACACCTTCCCCCCAAAAAAAGGAAAAAAAAACCTTTTTCTCCCCTCCTAGCTTTTATGTTATTGTTTCAGACTCTTAATTCTCATATCATAAATTCTGTATCACCTTAATACTAATTTTGTTTTAACATTTATTACTTTTTAAAGAGATTTAAATAAGAATAAAGCTTACAGATTCCCATGTAGTTAATTTTTCCAGTGTTTTGCTTTTGTGTATAATATGTATGTAGATCCATATTTTCATCTCATATTATTTTCCTTATGTCTAACAGCCAATAGTTAAACTTAAAAAAAAAAAACAAAACCAGGGTCTATCCATGTGGTTCCTGACCTGGCTGTGTAGTCCAGGCTGGCTTTAAACTCAAACTCCTCATATAACCAGCTCCTTCTAGTTCTTGGGTCCTTTTTTGGGAACATTGAAAATTGACAGTAGCTGATAGCAAGCTGTGGAAAATGGCCAATTGTGTGTTTGTTAGAGAGAATAAAAGGAAAGGCTTCCACTTGTCCAGGAGAGGTTCCATAAAGTGGAGGTTGAGGTTTAAATCCATTGGCTTTGGGGCTTTTTTGTTTGTTTGTTTTGTTTATTTATTTCTTTCTTTGCCATCAGTAAGAAATTTACTTGTTTTTAAAAACTCCAGATGCCTGCAGGATCCAGAAAAATTTAACAGGTTTATTTAAAATTTGTTATGAAGTTGAACTGCTGCAAGTTGTTCACTGAAACATTTTGACTTACATTAGTGCTTTACATTCCCACATTAATATTAAAAAATCACATACAAATGAAATGGAAAAACTGCCGATACCTGATTTCTGGCCCTTATTTTCCTCTTTCAATCATGTACTTAGGTATATTTTGACCCCATGATAAAAAATATCTAACATTCAAAACTACCAATAACAGGAAGAAAAGAATTCTTTTGAGAATGAAATTTTTCCCACCATAGTGAACTCTTAAGCACATTCTCCAGGTATGCAGTGTGCTAGTTGGATATCTTTTGACATAATTGTTAGTTGTTTGGTATGGATGGCACAAACAGGCCAACCAGGTAGACCTTACTTGGCGCCTGCAGAGCACTGATAACTATACTTTGGAAGCACAGATCTGTTTTGAAGTCCTGAATAATTTCCCACACGAGAAGATGGAAAGGGAATTTGCAAATCAGAAGTTCAGTGTGTTTCTGATAACATGTTATTTTAGAGTGCCACTGTCCCAGGCTTATACTGATGAGGTTTCTTCACTCCTGCAGTAGAGGGCGCACCCTTACAAGTGGCTTTTGTAGACACTTGTTTCCTGGACACTTTACCACCAGTGGATTTGTGGGCAGTCTGCTTTGTACAAGCCATAGATAGTACAGTGACCTTCTTACCCCCTTCTCCCTCAGTCAGCAAGAGGAGGCACTGGTGTTAGAGAGCAAAGACCTCCATTGGCTTTTCTTTCTTTTTCTTTTTTAATTTATCTGTAGTCTTGCCAACAAAATTGGGATCATCTAAATTGACTCCAGCTGGCTAATTCTAAATACATATTTTTTTCTCCAAAAAAAAATTATCCGTAGCCTTCAAATATATTTTTATTAAAGATACAGTATACTGTGTAATTTTCCAACTTTACATTTATGTTGAGATTTCTTTTAAAAGGTAGTTTGTCCTACTTCAAAATACAAGTAAAATTTTCTTAGAACAGCAATTCAATAATTTTTAGAATTTATGTCAAAATTTAAGAGGTGCTATTTGTGTATTGTTATCCTTTGAATATCTATTCAGACTACCAGCTATAGACCTGCAAAGTCAGTGAAACACTAAACAATACAAGCATTAAATTGTATTTTACCTCAATAGCTATCATCAGAGCCTGTGTTTCTCCGGATCAGCCAGTCGCTTACGGTAGTAGTAGGGAAGGTAGACTCTTCTTTCCCAGCCCATGCGTTGGAAGGTGTTGGCATCTGGCTCTCCCCACAGCATCCCGCACATGGTGCTGATTCACAGGGAGGGCTTACTTCTTGTTGACTTTTTGTTCTTTTCACCCTCAGTCTGTGAATGGTGCTGACTCATGGGAAAAGGCTGGTGTGTAGCTGTCCCATCCCCCCGCCACACACACACACCTCGTGCTAAATCACAGGGAGGTTTGGTTGACTTCTTGATGATGGCCATTTTTTCTGGGGTGAGATGGAATCTCAGTATTGTTTTAATTTGCATTTCTTGAATGACCAATGATGTTGAACATTTTTAGAAGTCCACGTGCACAGCTTGGGAACTGTTCTGTGTATGTTCTCTAGGATCTTATAATTAACACATCATCCCTACTTCCCCAGCCAGCTTTGCTATGCCCTAACCTCCTATTTAGATTTCCCCCTGAGAGACATAAATCCCCATAATTCTCTATGGAATGCCAGAGGAGTGGAAGTTTCTTTTCTTTTTCTTTCTTTCTTTCTTTTTTTTTTTTTTTTTTTTTTTTTTTTTTTTTTTTTTTTTTTTTGTATGTGGGATTGAACTCACAACCTCATGCCTGCCAAGCAGGTGCTTACACCACTGAACTAAATCCCCAACCCTATTTTTTGAGACAGGATCTCACTGTGTAGTTCATTCTGGCCTTGAACTCATTTTGTAGCCCAGGGTGGTTTTGAACTCACAATGATCCTCCTGCCTCAGCTTCCCCAGTGCTGGAATTACAGGTGCACACCACCATGCCCAGCCAGGAGTGGAAGTTTCTATCTTCTATAGCTTCTTCAAGCTGGAAGGGGCTGTAGAACCCTACCTATTGGGAATTATGTGCTCTTCAACTACCTTGGGGTGTTGTGGCTCATTGGCTGGGTTACAGAAAGGAAAACCTGTCAGGAAACAATGAGAAAAATGTTAATGCCCATTGACCTTTACTATTAGTCCCAATATGGTAAGTAGGTCAGATTTCCACACTTCCTGTATATAGTGATCCCTTTCCTGTCCTCATCACAATCCAGGAGGGTTTATATTTGTAATCCTATGGAGAAGCTATTGGAACTGTAGTGAATTAATTCCAATCTACCACTTGCAGTTCAACCCAAGGAGAGAGTAAAGACGCTAAGACATATACAAAGTTATGGGGAGCCAACCGTTCCTAAGTCCAGCCAAGGTAGTGGTTCATGAGAACAAAGGCCACCACCTGGGGCCCAACCCGGTGTTTATTAATTCTTCATGAGGAGAGTGACTTGGGGATGAGTGACAGTGAGAGTGGCAGAAAATACAAGACTGCTGTGTGCTGGGCTAGGTAGGAGGTCTGAGATCACCTCTGTGATATTCAGAGGGCAAGAAATGCAGAGAGAGTAATCTGCATAACACAACCAAGGTAGTATCTAATAATTTGGGATGGGTACTTTAGTTCTGATGTGTGCTTCAGTTCTGATGTATAGTCCTTTTTGCCCTGGAAAGTTATGACCTCTTTCTTGAGGTTCGGTCCCAGCTGACAGTATGTAGCACAGCTCTCCATCCAGCCTGGCTCAACCACGTATTTGGGAAGTTACTGGGCGGGGTAACACTGACCTATGGCATTGCTTCAAAGATTGCACATCAACTCTTTAGCCAGCCCAATTTACATTGCTTAAAAGCCATTGAAGGGACAAAGAAATAGCCTAGCCAGCTCTGTACCTATCAATACATGGAGATAGGGCCAAGTTTATCTAAAATGGAGATAGTTGCTCTTCTTTCAAGGAGAGTCCTCTGGGTGGTTTCCCACACCTGTGCTGGCACTGTCTTTTCTTTTCTTTTTCTTTTTCTTTTGTGTGTGTGTGTGTGTGTGTGTGTGTGTGTGTGTGTGGGATTGAACTCAAAACCTCTTGCATGTCAGGCAGGCGCTTAGGCCACTGAGCTAAATCCCCAGCCCTATTTTTTGAGACAGGGTCTCACTGTGCAGTTCAGGCTGGTCTTGAAGTCACTTTGTAGCTCAGGCTGGTCTCAAACGCACAACAATCCTCCTGCCTCAGCCTCCCAAGTGCTGGGATTAAAGGCATGCACCACCACAACTGGCTCTTTCTTTTTTAAGAGAAATAGCAAGTCTTCCTGAGGCTCATAGGAGTAGCTTTCTCCTTTATGGTGATCTTGTTCTTCAGACAGTTCAGGTGGGACTGGCTTTATTCTAGAAAGATGCAGTCAATTATCTGTCTCTGCCACCTTTACTGTAGTGTGTATGGCAAGGATTACTTAGTAGGGGCCTTTCCATTTTGGGTTTAAATGATTACCAGGTATTTCCTCTCCAAATTTTTAAAAGCACTTGTTTGCCAGGACAGACAGTTGGTGGTCCTCCTGGGCCAGGAGCTGGTAGGACTCTGTTCCCATACATTTGGATAGCCTGTTGTGTTTATGTTCGTAGAAAGACTCTATAGATCAAAATTAGGTAGCCTGCCATTTCCAAGAAGAAACGAAGTTGTTGTTTGGTGGCAGGAGGTCCAAGATCATGGATAGCCTGGATCCAGTCTCTAGACAGCTGTTGTTCCCCAAGTATAAGAATATATTCTAGATATTGAACTTTTTGAGGGCTGTCTGAGCCTCTTGGGAGACTATATCCCTTCTTAGCTAGAAAGTTGAGAGTCTGTATAATGTTATAGTTAGATAATTTCTGAGTTGAGCTACAAACTAGAATATCATTTACATACTGTAAGATGGCTCCATGTTCAGGCTTTAGGATCCTCAGGTCTTTCTCCAAGTAAAAAGTTGGCAACTGTCTCTAAACCCTGTAGGAGAACTGTCCAAGTATATTGCTGCTTTTCTCAAGAAATGGGATTTTCCCATTCAGAGGCCAACAGAAATTGGGAAGAAAAATGTATCTTTTAAATCTAAGACTGAGAACCAATTAGTGTCCCCTGGAATTGGAGTGAATTGTATATGGGTCTGCCACTAGAGAATGGATTGGAATCACAGTCTTGTTAATGAGGCAGTTGAAGTCTTGTACCACCTGATATTCTCCTGAAGGCTTTATTTACTGCAGGGAAAATGGGAGTATTGCAAGGGAACTGACAGGGCTTCAGAAGACCATATTTGAGAAACTTGTCTATGAGTGGCTGGAGGCCTTTATGTGCCTCATCCTTGATTGGATACTGATTTTGGTTAGGAATTTAGCTGGAGGTTTTTTAGTCTTATAACTGCTGGCATTAAAAATTTGCCCTACGAGGTATTTCATTATATCATGTAGCAGGATTCACTTGGTTAAGTTGGTCAGGGAGATCTGGTGCAGTCTGAACAAGTAAAATCTGTTTTGGCCTTATCTAGAATTTGAGAATTGCCCCCACTTATGGTAGTAAATCTCTGCTTAGCAAGGGAGCAGGACACTGTGGGACAATTAGAAACTCATAGTTAAACATTTGACCTACAAAATGACACTGTAATCTCAGCACTTGGAAGACTGAGGCAGGAGGATCACTGTGAGTTTGAGGCCAACCTGGACTTGTACAAAATAAGTTCAAGGCAGCCTGAACCACATAGTGAAACCCTGCCTCAAAAAGGCAAAACAAAAAACCAAAGTGACATGTCAGAGCAAGAGTAAAGAATCTCTGCCTAGGGGTCTCTTTGACCTGTTCTGTAGCCATAGACCTAGAGGAGAATTTTCTAGAGAAGGAAGTTAAAACAGAGTGAGCTGCCTCTGTATCAATAAGCTGTCAAATTGGCTCACCCATGATATCTTAGTTTACCAAGGTTCCCTTGGAGGAGATGGTGATGTCTTTGGACAGGGATACTGCAAGTTCTACTAACTAGGCTTCTTCAGTTGTCAGCACAGGAAATGAGGATTCTGGTTGGCCTAGCCCCTCTCTGGGAGTGGAGAAAGTCAAACCTCCAATGCCACAAATCAAGCACATTAAGTACCTCACAATTAGCAGGGCCCATGTAGAGGGTTGGTGCAGTCTCATGCCCAGTGTCTAGTGCTTTTGCACATGAAACAGGAGCCCTTTCCTTGGTTATCCCTGGACTTTCCCTTAGATGACCTGGATGAGTTTAAAGCATTACCAGTTGCAACAGCTATAATCTTGTTCTCTCTCCTTTGTTTCTCCTCTGGATCCCGATTGTTAAACATACTAAAAGCTGTGCAGTTAGGCCATAGGTGTCTGTAGCCCCATCTAAAGTTTTAATAGTTTACATCGAATATCTGGGACTGATTGATGAAATAGTATCCCACTAGTGCCTCTTCCTCCCTGGAAGATGGATCTGCATTAGTATATTTATGAAAGATTCAACCTACCTCTTTATCTCTCGGGTAAGAGCAACTAAGATACTAGACATAATTTCTAGTCCATACTGAGTATTAGAATCCCAGTTTGGCTGTGTTGAAGTGAGGATAGCCTCTCTAGGGTGGTTTCCTTCCCTTTTTAAAGCATATTGTTTATCTACATAGCTCCTAACCTCTTGTAAGATATTCTTGTCTCAGTCAAGGTACAGCAGGTGGCCAAGATGAATTGGGTATCTTGCCTTGATAAAAGGAAGGGCCGGAGATTCAAACCTATCTGCAAACTTACTAGGGTCTTCTGACAGTTGACCTAGTCATTCTTTGCACTGTTGGGCACCTGCAACTGAAAAAGGAACCTGTCCTCAAATATTCCCTCTCATCCCTGGACTTCTCTTAGGGGTGGGATAAATTGTGAATTAGAGTAATAAGAAGCACCACTTGGAGTTTTACCTGTGGAGCTTAAAGCTGTATGCACCCATATTTGCCTGAGGCTTTAGCCTTTGTCCTCTCTGTAGCTTCACCACCCAAATGTTTTGCATTGACAAAAGTTACCTGAGTTCTTAAAGGAATAGTATAGTTTTTCCTTCCTGTGGGAAGAAATAAAAAGGTCCACTCTCTTATTTTTCTTAACCCCATATGCTGTTTAAAATCAGAAGCTTAGCTTATAAGTCTAGTTATTTTAAAAAGGGAAGAAAAAAAGGAGATAGAAGGATGGTGGCAACTGGTAACACATGCCCTCATAAAAGTTACGCATAGTCATGCAGCAAGACAAAATGGCAGCTGGCATGTAGCAAGGTAAGGTGGCAGCACCCCTGACCAAAATACAAACCAAGAAAAAGCCATTTACACTGGGGTATGCAGAGACCAGGCTAATTAAAAATACATAACAAAGAAACATGCAGACAAAAAGGCATACCTGCAGACTGAACGCAAATGACTAGAAAGAAAAACAAAAAACTATATTCATTCCCCCCACCCCCCAGACTAGAAAGCAGCAAACAATTCCTGGTGTACCTCGAGAATAGTGCCCTGCATCTCTGGCCTCTGGGACAGAGGAAGAGAGAGGAGACAAGAAACCATCTGATACTATAGAAGGAAACAGAAAGTGTGCCCATGTGGGCCATACCTTGATCTCTGGAACCTGAACTTTTCTTCTAGCTGGCTTACCAAAATGGTAATGGGTAGTCTGCTTCAAAAAGTGGCTCTCCAGTTGAATATTACCAGGTTCTGGGTTGCTCATCTCTCTTTCTGAAGTTAGCTTCCAGATTCTTGTCATCTCAAAGAATTTGACCAGATAAACCAAAAATTGTGCTAAAGTTTATTTAAAAAGTGACCGGTGAAGGGTTAAGGGAGAAGCTAGTTCGTCAGACTTGGGCAGAACAAGAGAAAAAGAAGACACAATAAAAAATAAAGTACTCACAGCATCTGAGAAACACAGTGTGGGCTGTGAGAAACAGCCTGGACTACCATACAATGAAGGCAACTGTGATATTTATTATACTGTCCAAATTTCAAAGAAATTCATGATGAGAACTTCTACATAGGAGTCCTAAGAGGCAGTTCTAGGATACCACACCTCAGGCTGATGTCAGATCTAGGCCATCCTATTGAAAACCTGCTCGAGTTCTTTTGAGAAGTCCCATTACAGGATTTTGGAACCTATCTGTGCATGTGTTCCAGGATCTTGTAATTAACAAGTCATGCCTACTTCCCCAGCCAACTTTGCTGCACCCTAATCACCTGTCTCAGCATGAATAAAAAATGATGCAAGGACTGTTAGGAAAAAAGGAGGAAAAGAAGAAAGCTATGAGCTCAACAGGACAGGTTTATTTTAGAACAAACATAAGATGGACTGCTCTGGCCTTTATACTGGACCAGATCCTCTCATACAGGCCATGAGGTTCTATAAGGTTATGAGGGGCAAGGGGCAGAGTTCAGTGAAAGGAGATTGTGGCTACCTGCCAAGAACAAGGCTTTAGAAAGCACAGTGGGTAATGGTTGCCCAAGAACAAGGCTTGGAAGTGTCCAGGGGGTAGTAGTTGCTATCGTTAGCAGGGCTGATAATGATATGAGTCACTGGCCCAGCAGGGTTGATAGTGGTATGGGTCCCTGGGTACAGCTATGCTAGGGTAGGAGGCGTTTAGAGTTGTCTCTGGTCCACCTAGGACGCTGGTGGTCAGATCCCTTTATTTTAGACTGCATGATTAGATGGGAAAACGGGTAGTGCTTCTCTTCATTATGTACTTCCTGCTGGTTAGGGTGGTGGTGATCAATGTTTTGTCTGAACTGAAGGAGAATCGTATTCATGTGGTCTTTGGCAACTGCCTGTGAAATGGCCACAATCCTGATGGTGAGAAATCTTTGAAACAGATTGATTAGGCATGGCAATAGTAAAAAGAGAAGAAAAGATACTATAAAGAGAACAATCTATGATAGGATAGTAGACTTCTGCGACTCCCTTGAACTCATGGTGCAGGTGTTCTGAAACATTTGTTAATACTGCCTGAACCTCTGTGTAGATCTTCTGCAAAGCTGCAGTTACATTATCATGATTATCTTCAATAAAAGAACATGTTGTATAAAGCTCCCCCTTGGGCAGCTGTAAGATCTAAAGCCATGTGATTTTGTAAAACTAGTTTTCTCATTTGGTATAGTTCACCCATTAATAGTGTTTTAGCCTGGTGAATGGGCATTTAATGCATGAGCTAGGTGCTGGGCTAAGGAAAGCAGACTGTGAAAGAAGCCATGTCCAGACATTGTTCTTAAGGGTTTGGAATAGCATTTGTAACCACCTAGCTCTTAGACCTGTCTAGAAGAGTGGCTGGAAACTGTCAGCAGGGGGTCAATGATTGGAACCCCTTTTTATATCTCACCTATATTACTATTACTTTTATATCTCTTTGGTTATATATATATATATATATATATATATATAGTTTTGTGGGGTTTTTTTGGTTTTTTTTTTTTTTTTTGGTTATACTTTTCTGCTGGGTGTTCAAGACCGAGTCACAGTGAGACCTGTGTTAGTCCAAATGAATCCATTGCTATCTATCAGGATCATTTAAGTTTCCTCACATCTTACTTTTGGAACCATATACAGAGACTGTCAGCTCATCATGTCAGCCACCAGGATGGGTCATGGCATGGGAGACGTTTGTCTCTCTGGTGACCTTCCATTTTAGAACAGTATACACTGATTGACTCCTGTCCTCTGGGGTTCAGTAATCTCCCTGTTCAGGAGGCTAGGGTACTCACCAAAGTTATAGGATTCTGTGGAGTCCCCTCATGTCTTGGGTCCCTGTTAACCTTGGAGGGCCAGGGCCAAAATACTGGTTGTCCTCTTAGCCCAGGCCTTTTTAACTCTGGTCTCCAAACCTCAGTGGTTGAACATCCAGATCAATTACATCCTAATTTTATGATCTTATCCAGATATCAAGCACCTTGAAATATATAATATGACCAAAGAACTGTTATTTTCTTACCAATCATGGTTCTTAGAAGTTGAGTCCCTGTAGAATTATAAAATTTCATTGGGAAAATTTGAGATCAAGAGCAGCACAATATTTTAGTGCAATAATCATGATGATGTTATTATATTACTATATTAAATTCTTGATCATAGTATCCCTATTATAAAAATAATAATAATAATAATAATAATAATAATAATGATAAACTGAAAGAGTAATAAGATCTGGAATGTACAATAGATATTGTAATAATGAAAGGGAGAGAAAGTGCTCAGAATTAAAGAACAACTGGGATATAGGGGAAAGGAGAAATGGAAGAAAGGAAATTATATGTATATACACACATAACTATATATGTATAAGTGTGCAAGACAGATAACTATGCTAATTCTCTGTTAGTTCATCAAAAAGAATAGTTTGTGTTGTCATTGCTTGATTGATCATTTTTTTATGCCTAGATCTTGTAACTTGAATAACTACTTGTAAGATAACAATATGCAATATATATATATATGTTTGTTTGTTTGTTTGTTTGTTTTGGTACCGGAGATCGAACTCACAACCTCGTGCTTGCCAGGCAGGAGCTTATGCCACTGAGTTAAATCCCCAGCCCTATTTTTTGAGATAGGGTTTCACTACGCAGTTTAGGCTGGCCTTGAACTCACTTTGTAGCGCACGCTGGTCTGGAACTCACAACAACCCTCCTGCCTCAGCCTCCTGAGTGCTGGGATTAAAGACATGCGCCACAATGCCTTGCTCTTCAATATGCAATAGATTAACTAGTGTTGATTTCTTACAGTTTTTTTTAAATTCTGTATTATTTCTGCCCCTTTTTCTGTTTTACTTTTTAAAATAAAAAAAAAATTCTAGAACCTAACAAGTTTATCACCATAAACATCTTTAATCTGGAAATTTATGTTATGATAAGATGTTTTTAGTTCAGCATCTTTGAAAACCTGTACACTCGGGAAACATAAACTATAAAGTCAGCAATAGTGAGTGTCACAAACCAGATCAGAAATGCCCCAGGAGGTAGCTCTGCCCTGCCTTTTGTTATTGACCACTTTGGGTGTCCCTGCTAGTCATTGACAGGAATGATTGACACAGAATGCTGAGTATCTCAGGAGCTTTCAATGGACATGAGAGTCCAAGAATTCATTCTGGTTAAATTATATGTATAAGATGCTGTCAATATTTATGAACTTTTAATAAGGTTCCAGGGGAGAAGGGGATACTAAATGTTAGTTAAGGGTATCTAACACCATGTGGTCTGGTCTGGAGCTTAAGAAATTTCTTGGGTCTTTGTCATTGTATTTTCTACCTCCATTAGAATAGTGGAAGGGATGTCAGCCGGGCATGGTGGCACACGCCTTTAATCCCAGCACTCATGAGGCTGAGGTAGGTGGAGCGTTGTGAGTTCGAGGCCGGCTTGGGCTACAACGCGAGCACAAGGCCGGCCTGAGCTACACAGTGCGACCCTGCCTCAAAAAACCAGGGCCGGGAGTTTGGCTCAGTGACTTAGCACCTGTCTGTCAGGTTCGAGGTTGTGAGTTCGATCCCCGGTGCCACAAAAAAAAAAAAAAAAGAATAGTGGAAGGGAGGATTGGCTGTAGGTTGTTGCCCAATCTCAAGTGGTTGAGGAAGAGTGGTTTCCTCGCATCCATTGTGCTATCTGTACTAATTGTTAGGATACTCAGTATCCAGGGATATTTTTGTGGCTTTAAATGGGTAGTTTTGGGAATCCCCAAAGAGCATTTAACACTAAATATCAAAGATCAGACTCATGAGTATAGATAAAACATCTCTAATTAGAAAATCCAAAACATTCCAAAATCAGAAACTTTCTGAGCACCAACATGATACTCCCAAGCATTTCAGATAAAGAATGTTCAACCTGTACTTGTTAATCTGTGAGATGACATTAAGCCCCCCAGATATGGTTGCTGTTTGTTTCTGTTTTGTTTTGCAGTACTGAGGTCTGAACCCAGAGCTTCATGCATGCTAAGTCAGTGCTTAACCTCTGAATTACACCCCCAACCCTTTTAATTTTTTTCTTTGACACAAGATCTCACTAAATTGCCAAACTGGCCTCAAATATGAGATCTTCCTACTTCAGCTTCTCAAGAAGCTAGAGTTATAGGTATGTGTCACTATGTCTAAGGTAGGATAGAATAAATATAAGTAGAAAGGCAACAAGGAGACTGGGCATAGTAGTAGATACCTGTAATCTCAGCACTCAGGAGACTGAGGCAGGAGCATCACTATGAGTTTGAGGCCAGCCCTGTATCAAGAACCTGAATCAAGAAAACAAAGCCTGATGTGTGATGTATACCTGTAATTCCAGCACTCAGGAGGCTAAGGCAGGAGGATTACTGAGTTCAAGGCCATCCTAGGCTACATAGTGAACTCAAGGCCAGCATGTACTGCACAGTGAGACTGTCTCAAAAAAAAAAAAAAAAAAAAAAAAAAAAAAAAAAAAAAAAAAAAAAAAAAAAGAAAAGAAAAAGGAAAATCATAATTTTTAAATTGTGATTTTTAAGAAAAACTACAACTTAACCACACAAAATTTGAGCCTTTTTCTCTTCTAAGGAGCTCATTAAAATAATAATAATTCCTAAGGGTTTTAAACACACAGTAAAAAAAAGCCCATGCAAATTGTCTGTCCTCTCACAGATCTCCATCCTCAAGGAAGCAACAGTATTAGTGGGCAACATATCTTAACTTTGAACACATATAAATGGTTTGGATTCTAACACAGTGGTCCCCAACCCCAAGGTCAGAGTTTAGTACCAGTCTGGGGCATGTTAGGAACCAGGCTCCACAACAAGAAATGAGCAAAGTTCTGTATGTGTTTATAACTGCTTTCCATCACTAGTGTTAACCACCTGAGCTCCACCTCCTATCAGATCAGCAATGACATCAGATTCTTATAGGCACTCAAACTGTAAAATGTACATGTGGGGAATCTAGGTTATGTTCTCTTTATGAGAATTTAATCCCAAAAGGATTCCTTCCGCCCTTAATAGAAAATTTGTCTTCCATGAAACTGGTCCCTGATGCCAGGATGATTAGGGGCTGCTATTCTAATATAACCTCCCAAATGGATAGCCAGATAAATGGTAGGAATACGGGCAGCATCTCTGAGACCCACGAAGACCAGGAGTCTGTGCCCAGTGTCCTGCAGTCATCTGGGAATCCTGATGAGGCTCTTGAAGACTGGGAAGGTGCACCCAGCATCCTATCCTGCCTGCACTGGACAGCATCTCTGAGGCCTGTGAGGACTGGGAGTTTGCGCCCAGTGACTCACAGTCATTGGGAACCCTCAGTGAGGCTCCCAGGGACTGCGAAGCTGTGCCCATGGGCCCACTGACACTCAGGCAGCATCTCTGAGGCCCACAGGGACTGGGAGTCTGCACCCAGCAACCCATACTCAACCAGGAGCCCTCAGTGAGGCTGTTAGGACTGGGAAGCTGCACCCAGGGGCCCACTGACACCCGAACACCATCTCTGAGGCCCACAGGAACCGGGAGGTGCCTGTGCCCAGCAATCCACAGTCATCCAGGAACCCTCGGTGAGTCCTGCAAGAACTGTGAAGCTGCACCCAGTGAACTGCCCACACCTAGGAACCCTTGGTGAGGCTTGCAGGGACTGGAAAGCTGTGCCCAGCAACCCAGAAGCAACATTAACCCTCACTGAGGCCCGTTGCCGGACAGCCCACCAGAACAGGAAGCAACTAGGACTTAGCATCTGGCTATTCAGACAAACACAAGAAAATACCAAAATGAAAGAATAAAACACAATCTCAAACTTCCAGCCCATCTAGATCAAGTCCAGGAGATAGACACGTGAGTGAATTTGGAAGTCGCATACCTGAAATCTCTGAAATGATAGCAAGGGAATAAAGAAACAACTCCAGGAAGCTGTAAAGGAAATCAGATCAGAAATAATTGCTCAGGTGAAAACAGAAATGATAAACATATTGACAGAATTGGTGAATATATCCACAGAAGACTTAGATTTAAAAAAAGCATAGAGGAGCATAGGAAAGTGATGGAAACCTTGAATGAACAATACAGGAAACCATTAGAATACATGAAACAGATTCAAGGAGATATTCATAAAATCAAAAAGTCAATTGAAAGCTGGCAAAACCACATGAATGAAACTGAAGATAGACTCTCAGACCTCAAAGACATGTTTGCAACTAGTGATCATGTAAGGAAACAGCTCTTAAAAATAACAAGGAGGGCCAGGGATTTAGCTCAGTGGTATAAGCACCTGCCTGGCAAGTGCAAGGTCTTGAGTTTGATCCCCGGTACCAACAAGAACAACAACAAAACACTTTCCCTAAAAACAACAAGGAATCAGGAAATAGCAATTGAAACAGCTGCAAGATGATGCAAAGAAAAACAATATAATGATGATAAGTGTCAATGAAAAAGGAGACAACACAAATGACATAAAAAGACTATTTGCAGACATCATAGCAGAAAATTTCCCAAACATGGGAAAAGAATCTGACATACAGATAAGCAAGATGTATAGCACTCAAGTTAGCCATTACCAAAATAAATCTACACCTTGACATATAATAATTAAGATCACAAAAATTCAGCATAAGAACAGAATATTCAAAGCTGCTAGAGAAAAGAAACAGATCACCTATAAAGGAAAGCCTATCAGAATCACAACAGACTTATCAAAACAAACCATTAAGTCAAGAAGAGCATGAAGTGAAGTATTTCAAGTACTGAAAGAAAACAACTTCCAACCAATGTTGATGTACTCTGCAAAACTATCTTTCAAAGTCAATGGAGAAATAAGATATTTCCATGACAAAGAATAACTAAAGAACTTCATGCAACCCAACCAACCCTACAAAGAATACTGAAAGATATTCTAGAAAGAGATAGAAATTATCATAATTCCAATAACAACAATGGAAAAAACAAGCAGCCAACAAGCAGGACAAGCAATTAAATAGAGGAGTAAAAGTAAGGAACCACAACAGAAAACATGACAAAGATAAGCCAGTACATATCAGTTATAACCGTTAATGTAAATGGCCTTAATTCACCAATCAAAAGGAACAGACTGGCAGAGTGGATTAAGAAGCAAAATCCAAATATATGCTGTGTACAAGAAACACATTTAACTCCAAAGGAAATTCATAGACTGAAAGTCAAAGGATGGAAAACAATACTCCATGTGACAGAAGCTCAGAAAAAAGCAGGGTAGCAATTCTGTCTGCAGACATTGTGAACTTCAAACCAAGAATGATGAAAAGAAGGTCACTACATACTTGTTAGGGGAAAACTTCAAGAGGAAGAGGTAATAATCACAAATATATATGCACCAAATATGGGAGCACCCAGCTATGTTAGACAAGTATCAATAGACTTGAAAAATTAAGTAAGCAATAATACAATCATAACAGGAGCCCTTAACACTCCATTGTCACAAAGAGACAGACCAACTAGACAGAAAAATCAGCAAAGAAATAATAGAACTGAATCAAACTTGTGAACAAGTGAACTTAGTAGATGCATACAGAGTATTCCACCCAACAACATCAGAATATACATTCTTCTCAATTGCACATAGGACATTCTCTAAAATAGACCATTTACTAGCCCATAGAATATGCATAAGTAAATGCAAAAGAACTGAAATTATCCCATGCATATTATCTGATCATAGTGCCATAGAATTGGAAATTAATGACAAAAGAAATCACAAAAACTCTGTAAACACATGGAAACTAAATAATACCCTCCTGAATAATCAGTGGGTCACAAAATTAAAGAAGAAATTAAACAATATCTACAAACAAAAAAAATGTAAATACAACTTATTGGACCCTGTGGAATGCAATGAAAGCAGTTCTAAGAGGGAATGTTATAGTGGTAAATTCCCACATCAGGAAAACAGAACGAACACAAAGGAACAACCTGATGCTACACCTCAAATATCTAGAAAAAGAACAAGTCAAGCCCAATATCCAAAGAAGGGAGGAAATTGTAAAGATCAGAGCAGAAATGAATGCAGTTGAGACTAAGAAAACAATACAAAGAATTAATGAATTGAAGAGTTGGTTCTTTGAAAGAATAAATAAAATTGATAAGCCCCTAGCCAGCCTTATCAAAAAAAGGAAAGAAAAACCCAAATTCATGAAATAATGAAAATGGCAAAATCACTACAGACCCTGTGGAAATACAAAAGATCATCAATACCTATTTCAAAAACCTTTACTCTCATAGGATTGATAACACAGAAGAAATGGACAGATTCCTAGAAACATGAATTACCAAAGCTGGATCAAGAAGATGTAAAATTGCTGAGTAACCCAATTTTAGTTAATGAAATTGAACATGTAATTAGAACCTTACCAATAAAGAAAAGCCCAGGTCCTGATGGGTTCACTGCTGAATTCTACAAGAAATTTAGGGAAGACTTAATGAATTGAACTCAGTCCTCAAACTCTTCAATGAAATTGAAAGGGAAGCAATTCTCCTTAACTCATTCCTGGAAGCAAATATTACCCTAATACCAAAACCAGAGAAAGACTCAACTAAGAAAGAAAACTACAGGCCAATCTCCCTAATGAACATAGATGCAAAAAGCCTCAGTAAGATACTGGCAAACGGAATGCAGCAAATCATCAAGAAGAGTATACACCACAACCAAGTGGGATTTATCCCATGAATGCTGGTGTGGTTCAACATATACAAATCAATAAATGTAATACACCATATCAGTAGAACCAAAGACAAGAATCTTATGATCATCTCAATAGATGGAGAAAAAGCTTTTGATAAAGTCCAACACTCATTCGTGATAAAAAAAAAAACCTACAGAAAATCAGAATAGGTGGTCTTTACCTCCATCTCATAAAAGCCATATACGATAAACCAACAGCCAACATCTTACTAAGTGAACAAAACCTGAAAGCTTTCAGTCTAAAATCAGAAAAAAAAACAAGGATGTCCACTATCACCACTCCTATTCAGTATAGTTCTATAAACATTAGCCAGAGCAATTAGACAAGACACAGAAAAGGAATAAGAATGGGAAAGGAAGAAGTTAAATTATCATTATTTGCAGATGACATGATACTATACACAGAAGACCCCCAGAACTCCACCGAAAGACTTCTAGATCTAATAAACAAATTCAGTAATGTAGCTGCATACAAAGTCAGCACTCAAAAATCAATAGCATTCCTGTACACAAACAACAAACTCACCAAGAGACAAATAAGGGAAACCACACCCTTCACAGTAGCACCCAAAAAAATAAAATACTTAGGAATCAATCTAACAAATGAAGTAAAAGATCTATACATTGAAAATTATATTACTCTGAAGAAAGAAATTAAAGAGGATTTCAGAAAATGGAAAGACATTCCTTGCTTGTGGATAGGAAGAACAAACATTGTGAAAATGGCCATTCTCCCAAAAATTGTTACACAGATTTAATGCAATTCCAATCAAAATATCATTAGTATATCTCACAGATATAGAAAAATCATTCCTAAAATTCATATGGAACCAGAACACACCTAGAATGGCAAAGGCAACTCTGGGCAACAAAGGCAAGGCAGGAAGCATCACAATCCCTGACTTGAAATTATACTACAAAGCTACTGTGATAAAATCAGCATGGTAATGGCAAAAAAGCATCTGAAGATCAGTGGAATAGATGAGAAGATAAAGCAACAACTATAAACACACTCAGCCATCTTATCTTTGACAAAGGGGCCAAACAAGTTCACTGGAAGAAAGACAGCCTTTTAATAAGTGGTGCTGGAAAAACTGGCTTTCCATATGCTGGAAACTAAAACTAGATCCATGTCTGTCATCATGCACTACACTAAGTCAAAATGGATCAGAGATCTAAATATTAAAACAGAAACACTAAATCTGCTGAAGACGAAGTAGGTAGAAATCTTAAAGACATAGGGGTAGACAGAGAGTTCATGAACAAAAATCAAACTGCACAGGAAATTGTTCCCAGAATCAACAACTGGGATCTCATCTTATTAAAAAGTTTTTGCAGCCAGGTGTGGTGGGGTATGCCCTTAATCCCAGCACTTGGGGGGCTGAAGTAGGAGGAGCATTGTGAATTTGAGGCCAGCTTGGGCTACAACATGAGCTCAAAGCCAGCCTGAACTACATAGTGCGACCCTATCTCAAAAGCCTAGGGCCGGGAGTTTGGCTCAGTGGCTTAAGCGCCTGTCTTGGCAGGTGCGAGGTTGTGAGTTCGATCCCTGATGCCACACAAAAATAAATAAAATAAAATAAAATTTTCTGCATGTCAAAAGAAATCTCCAACAGAGTGAAAAGAAAACCCATGAATTGGGAAAAAAAAATCTTAGCCAACTCTCCCTTAGACAAAGGACTTTTATCTAGAACATATAAAGAATTTAAAAAGATTAGACCCCAAAAATTCAAAGATCCAATCCAAAAATGGACATCTGAGATGAATACGCACTTCTCTGATGAAATACAAATGACAAATAAATATATGAAAAAATGTTCAGTATCATTGATCAATGCAAATTAAAACTGCTGAGATTCCATCCACTCCAGAAAGATTGACCAAGGTCAAGGAGTCAACCAATAACAAATGCTAGATGGGCTGTGGAGAAAAAGGAACTCTTCTCCACTGTTTGTGGGAGTGTAAGCTGCTATAACCACTGTGGAAATCAGTGTTGAGGTTCCTCAAAAAGCTAGAATTAGAGGTCCCATTTGACCCAGCTATCCCACTTCTGGGCCTTTTCCCAGAGGAACTGAAAGCATCATACCACCATGATAAATATGCACCCATGTTTATAGCAGCACAATTTGTAATAGCCAAACCTTGGAAACAAGCCAAATGCCCATCAAATGAGGAATGGATAAAAAAGATGTGGTATTTTTATACAATGGAGTACTGCTCAGCTATAAAGAAAGATTGCATTGAGGCTTTTATAGGTAAATAGATGAGACTTGAGACCATACTCATTAGTGAAGTAAATCAAACTTACATGTGTAAATATACCGTATTTTCTCCCTAGTGTAAGAAACTTAAAGGGGCCGGGCGTCGTGGCGCACGTCTTTAATCCCAGCTCTTGGGAGGCCAAGGTAGGAGGAGCATTGTGACTTCGAAGCTGGCTTGGGTACAACTTGAGCACAAGGCCAGCCTGAGCTACATCGTATGACCCTGTCTTAAAAAACTAGGACTGGGAGTTTGGCTCAGTGGCTTAAGCATCTGCCTGGCAGGTGTGAGGTTGTGAGTTCAATCCCCGGTGCTGCCCCCTCCCCCAAAAAAAGGAACTTAAAGGGTAAATAAGATCCAAAATCTACAATACATACCGTGAAAGGGTAAGAAACTGCTCAAAGGGGAAAGATAGCTAGGATAGGGGAGAGGTGTAAAGGAAGGGAAAAGGAAAAAGATATAAATTTGTTTATATATACATAAAATAGCTAAGATGATTATACTACTAATTCTATTAGTTCTTGGAAAAGAACAGTTAATACTCATATGGTTAGTTCAATTTTGCATGTCTATATCTGGTAATCTAAGCAACCGTTTTGAAGATAACAATATGCAATATTACAGCCATTGTTAAATTCCTATCATCTTGTATTGAAAGCCTGTATTGTTATTGTTTTGGGGTTTTTGTTGTTCTTGTACTTGTTTGTATATCTCTTGTTTTCTGTGTTTTTTTCTCTTTAAAATAAAAAAGTAAAAAAAATCATGTTATATGGTCAGTGTCATATATATATATAACTGTCAACTGTATTGCAACCTATATTAATTCATATAAAACAAAGAATTCTCAGAATAATTCTTTGGGTTTTGTTTTTTTAATAAAACATATTCCATGTTTAAAAAGAAAAAGAAAAAAAAAGAAAGAAAAGAAAACTCTCTGTTACTGTGTCCTAAAGAAATTTTTTCCAGGTTCTTGGTGTCCTTGCTACCTTTTCCATGGATAAAAACCATGGAAAAGGTAGCAAGGATTTACACATATTAAAGGTGGAAAAGAAGTATGCTCTACAGAGTGAGAGTGGGCCTGTGAAAAGGCTCACAGTGACTGCCAGGATAATGGCTAGGCTCTTTTGTATCTGGAATTCCTAGATTGCTTCTCTGTCATACATATAAGGCATTTAGGATGATTGTCCTAGCATAAATTCATTTGGCTTGGAGTCAGGTTTAAGCTATCCTATCAAAGGCTCACTTGGTTTTGTGCCAGATGTAAATGAAGACTTGAAGATAACACTTTCTGATTGGTTCCATGTACAATGCTAAGAAAGTGTAGTCATTATGTGCCCTGTGTCTCTATGACAAGCTTTTTACAGTTGTTTAACCTATATGCCCCAGCCTTAATCTCCTACCTCAGATACACTAAAGTTGTGCATTTTGTGCACTGGGTGGTAACAAGAAGCTGAGATGGCCTCTTCCTAATTAGTTCAACCAAGATAGTGCCTTTATATTATTGACATAGGGTGCTGCATAGAATAGTTCAGCGCTAATGAGATGTTAATATTTCCTAGATCAATACAGAAAGTTCAGGACTTGTTGAATAGAGATAATGGGAAACAATAAGGTGACTTCATGACATTTTGGAACATCTATACCCTGTGAGGAAACTATCCAAGAGAAAGCCAGGGCATACTGAACTATCAGATCTCTGGGTAGTTTCAGTTCCTCATAGCTAATGTTGGTTCAGAGGGAAGCATTAGAAATTGGGAGGTAGGCAAGGATTTGGAGAGTGTCAACACATCATGAAGTGTGATGCTTACTTCTGCATGGCCTTTCAAGTGGAGATGTATGCTCAGTTTCTGCCAAATAGGACCTCCTAAGTATCAGCTCCAGCCAGAAGACAAAACGGTGTGGCAGGCTTAGGTTCAGAATTGTTGTGACTAGTACAAAAATAAGCACAAGAATTTGTTCAGAGCTTCTGAGTTTTAAGTTAGCAAGTTGCAGAGGTCACATAAAAACTAAGAAGATGGTAGTAATTCCTGTCCTATGAGGAGGTTGAGCATACTTTGTGGACTTGAGGTCTTAAGTGTAGATACTATGTTAAGGTATACTGCTATCCCGAGTCCTGAACTGAAAAACCTATTTCCCTTTAAAGGGATTTAGCCCCTTGGATGCAGTATGCAGAGTTAAAGACTTTTATACTGGAAATCCTGTTTTCCTGGGAGAAATGTTTGGCATTTCACTCTACCCTTTGCACTGAATGAGCTCTTTAATTCTTTGGAATGTTGGGTTAACTTGACAAGACATATTGGGGCCTGAGGTGTCCCTAAGAGGTCAGGAAACAGGTAAGTTGCTACTCGATCTAGAACGGATGTCTGAGAGATGTGGGTTGTTTCACGCAGCCTGGGAACAAGGGAGGAAGCCTCTGGGCTACCAAATTTTTACAAAGAGAGAATTATAAATTAATGGTGGCCTGAGAAAATAACCAAATATGCTAATTAGCCCTCCTCAGATGCAAACTTTAATGAGTTTTTCTTTTCCTGACCACAGGTAACAGTCCTTTGGACAGCCCCCGGAATTTCTCTCCAAATGCACCTGCTCACTTTTCCTTTGTTCCTGCCCGTAGGTAAGTTGCTAGAAGACCTCTTCTTCTGTGACTCACACATGTGGCACTTTCATGAATGTTGGCTAAATGTCGTAGTTGTCCTTTACTGTATTCTTTCAAGTGGATTACCTTGGGTTACCAACCATCAAAGTTCCTTCCCTGTTGCCCTCTCCCAGAGTATAATCATCTTGTTCAAATTTAGCTTTCTAGGTGGCCTATATGTTTGCCTTTGGATGTTAGAACAGGCAAGTAGATACAAGAAGCTGATTTTTACAATCTTAAGCATGAGTCCTTGGTGTCCTAAGAGTATGTTCTAAACCACTATACCATTTTTGAAAGCTATCCTAGGACAACAGTAATATCTCCTTTCTAGAGGATCTAAAATTGTTCCCCTAATCCAGCTAGTTCCAAGGGGCTGGAAGAATTTGGTGTACCTCTTGGCTTTCAGCTAGAAACCTGTGTGTGGACACAGAAAGATTCCAGGGTCATTCTTATGTTCCTCTTCCCATTTCTGTTCTCTCTGCAAGTGATATAAGCCTGTCTCTGGCCCAGGGTAGCAGCCCTGACTGCTCTACTCAGTGGCAGGGCATCACCTGGTTTCTGGAGAAGTCTTTAGCTGATGGAGTCCAAGTCACTCACCAAAGCTCCACATACACCTAGTTTCTTTTTAGAACATTTTCAGATTCTTTGTTGACAGAGTTCAAGTTTTTAAAATTTGTTTATTTAGAAGTTTTTTGTTTGTTTTTTGTTTTTGTTTGGGGGGTTGTTTTGGTTGTTTTTGTTTTTGAGACAGTCTCACGATGTAGTTCAGGTGGGCCTTGAACTCACAGCAATCCTTCTGCTTCAACTTCCTGTGTGCTGAGATTACAGGTGTGACAGCCACCACACCTGGCCTCTGAGATGTATTTTTTTCAGGATGAGGTGATTGTTTTGTTTTAATATTTTTATTGGTGAGAATTGGTCCTTAGTACTAAGACTTTCAGAAAAATTATGACTCCAGATTTGGAACCATTAATGGATAGAGAACATAATACACCTTGAAGCAATAGTAGTTTCAATACTTAGACTACTTTTTGAAAAAGTCACAAGAGAAAAACAAAAGATACCTGGAAATAGCATTTGCTCACTATTCAAGTGATAACCTAAAAAAAAAATTTCAATTTATCCTCTTCCTCTCTAGAATTCTGTGTAGTTGAAAAGGAGCTGGCAGGAAGAAGTTTGACATTGACCTGGGTACCCTTTCTGACCCAGTTGTCTTCTTCAAAGGAAGTCTCATTCCTATTTTTCCATGGACTCATCTCTTCTACCCTGTGTAACTTCCAGTTAGTTAACCAATCCTCAGGTAGGGTAATTTACAGTAACAAGAATGTTCCACTGTTACATTCATTTGGAAAGATTTATCCAAGACTTCCTGCCTAGACTTTGTATGAACTGTAGCCTCAGCTTCAGTATGACTTAGAACAGCTTGACAATGCCCATAGGTGGCATTCAGTCATTTCACATTCATTCAGTAAATATTTACTGAGCACCAACTTTGAGCTAGGCTCTAGGCTAGGTGTTTTGTTATAGAGTGATAACAAAATAGACATAATCCATACTTTCTTGAGAAGGATAGTCTAAGATCTTGCTTTTCTCTAAGATTTTTCACTTAGTTCACTTATTCTGCTCATTCATATCTCTTCTCAAATGTTACCTCCTTAGGCTTGCCCTAACCATACATTCTAAAGGGGACCCACTTGTTATTCTATATCAAATAACTATTTTTGTTTCCAAACTAGTATTTTCCAATGCCTGATGTTTTGTCTCACCATAACTAGAATCAAATTAAATAGATACCTCAATTTGTTGAAAAACCATTCCCTGGTACATAACAGTGGTTATTGATCAAATGAGTGATGAGGAAGGCATACAATAAATGAAAAAGCAAAGAAATATAGGATTATAAACTTTGATAAGCATGATGAAGGAAAAAAACATGATGCTGCATGAATGAACAGGAAAGGAGTAGGGCAAGAGAGTCCCATTGGATGGTCACATAAGGCTGACTAATCTGAGGGATGAGAAGCAGCTGCTGCATTGGTTGTGAGGACATAGGCGTGGAGGATATTGTAGGCAGAGGAAAAAGCAGGTGCTGTTGATGTCCTTGTATTTGCTTCAATTAGACTTCACAAGTAAGTACTGGAGGAGAATTTGGGGCCTATTATTATCACTGAGACCCAAACAAGTCTGTGGTAGGAAACAAGATACTTGATGCTTGTGCTTGGAACATAAAACTCTGGGCTATCCTCTTACAGAATAGAGTAGGAAAAACTGCTCATTCTTGCTGGGATGGGGAGGAGTGTCTCAACCCTGACAAAGAGAGTATCAGGAATTGTTGGCTGCTAGTTACTAAGTCATCCTGGAGCCCTGCAGGATCACACTGGTTTGGAATATCACACAAAAATCAGATTTGATGAAATACTAAAAATATGCCCATTAGTCCTACAATTTCACTTCAAACTGTCACACATTTCTAAGCAGAAGGTTCGCCTCTGCCAAGCTAGACCAAATGTTGGGGGTCTCTGTTTCTCTTTGGTTCTCATTATAATTTGCATCTTTTCACTACAGCCATGGCCACAGAGCAGACAGGTAACAGTGGGTGTGATGGGGAGAGGGTTGGGCCACTGCTATGCATGACCAGACAGTGTAGTTTGTGATTTTGTGCTTGGTGAGAGAACTAGTGATTCTCCTCTGACTGTAGGTATGAACACTGGGCCTTTCATATCTAGCAAAGAGGCTTTATAGGATCTTCTGCTACCTGCTGGAACCAAGACTCAGAGCTAATATGCTTGGAGGCGGGAGTTACAGTCCAAGCTTCTGATTCTGGGGAATCAGAAGTCACCCTCCTTTTCACAACTTTCCTCAGTCTGCCAGTGAGGAGGCCAGATGAAACAGAGACCTACCGGGCATGGTGGGACACGCCTTTAATCCCAGCACTTGGGAGGCTGAGGTAGGAGGAGTGCTGTGAGTTCGAGGCTGGCTTGGGCTGCAACGCCTGCGCAAGGCCAGCCTGAGCTACATAGTGCAATCCTGCCTCAAAAAAACTATGGCTGGGACTTTGGCTCAGTGGCTTAAGTGCCTGTCTGGCAGACATGAGGTTGTGAGTTTGATCCTCAGTGTCACAAAAAAAAGGAAAAAAAAAAAAGAAACAGACATCCTGTGGTGGCATTTAATTCTGATTCTGGTGGCTCATGCATTTCAGTATACAACATAGAAGTGACTGCCACAGAGCTGATTTACATTTTTAGCTAAGGGCTTGAAAATCATGTGTGAAAAAGTACAACAAGGGCCTAGGAAATGCATCTTTACGTTATAATTACCTTATCTTTGCAAGGCTCTTATTTTCCTGTAATTGAATGGCTTTCTTATGTAAAGTGTTCAGACCGAGCAAAGAGGTCAGAGAGAACATCATGTTTTAGCACTCTCTTAGACATTTGTTTGCCTCAGAGACAAGGTTCCAGCAGACTTCTAATTGACATGTGTTAGCTGCCTAAGTAGCATGAAGTTTGAGTCATATGCATGTAGCATGGAATGCTGGGCTCTTCCCATGTGAAACATAGTAGAAAGACTGCTCAGTATTGGTGAGGGTGGGGAAGAGTACTGCAGAAAGAGAAACCCCACCAAGATATATTACTCTTTTCTTCCACCTCCCCCAAAACAGTCATCATAACTGACACCTCAAGCAAATCATCCAAATCTCTGGGTCTTAGAGTTTTCTCTGAAAATGTAATGAGAATTTAACCTCTAAAGAGTCTCTATCGCTGATGTTCTAAAATTCTGTGAGTAGCAGCAGAAAACGTTTTTTATCCAACTTCAACCTTAGCAGGCTATACCCAAAGCTCCATGAAAAAGTATACATTATACCATATCCACAGTCCAAGGAATCACATGTCCATGTTATAAAAGCTTCAAATCAGATACCTGCTTATTCCTCCTCTTCTACAGTAAAAACTGTGGTTCTTTGTGATAAGAGCTTTGGGTGGCATCCTTTTGAGAGCAGCGGGAAGCCTCCCACTAAAGTCTCATATACAGCCAAAGGTATGTTATTTCCCTCCTTTTTGGTAAGGTTACTGTCACTCTTCGGCAGGCATATTCGAAGACTGGTTTTATGGGTCATAGGCACAGCCTATAACTATTTGCCATCAATTAATGTTCAAGTCATACCCAGATGGTTGTCTATTTCTTCCTGATTGCCAGTGCAGTGGCCTAGAAAAGACCAAAGAGCCCTTCACATGGAACTTCAAAAAAAGGAAATAAAAGCTAGGCACATGGCACATGCATGTAATACCAGCTACTTGGGAGGCTGAGGTGGGAAGATCACTAGTCCAAGTGTACCTAGGCAGGGGCCGGGGTTATAGCTCAGCAGCACAGCCCCTGCCTGGCAAGTGTGAGATCCTGAGTTCCATTCCTGCTACCCCCCCCCAAAAAAAAGTTGCCTGGGCATGTAGCCTAGTGCTTTAGCACCCTCTGGGTTCAATCCCCAGTGTTGTAGGGGATAGGAAAGGAAATAAAACCAGGCATTGTAGTACACAGTTGTAATCCCAGACACTCTAGTTGCTGAGGCAAGAAGATTATCTAAAATTTGAGGTCAGCCTAGGTTGCACAATGAATTCTTGTCGCAAAAGAAAAGGAAAGTGTGATGGTGTATCTCTGTAATCTCAGCACTCAGGAGACTGAAGTAGGATGATCACTATGAGTTTGAGGCCCTCCTGGGCTACACATTGAGTTCCAAACCAGCCTAAACTACATACCACGACGACCCTGTCCTTTAAAAAAAGAATAGCATTATGTAACAAATGTACTTATCCAAACTCATGGAAAACACAAGTATAGGCTAGTTGCAGGTGCATGTGTTGCAAACAAGCAGTACTCTGAGATGAAGAGACCACCAGTGAATGAAGTGCCCAGAAATGCTAATGGACACAGGCAGATTCTGAACTCAGATTCTGATCTGTAGAAACTTCCTGATATTCTTTTTCTTGCACAGGACGGATGGACGGCGTTGGTCTTTGGCCTCTTTGCCTTCTTCAGGCTATGGAACCAACACTCCTAGCTCTACTGTCTCAGTAAGTAGCCAAACCTGTGGGTATACACTGATCCCTTCAGGTTAGTCCAGTGCTGAAAAGTAGTCTTCAATTTGTCCCCCAAAACCAAACTCCAAGAGGTTGCTTGGAGGTAGGGCTGAGTGAGTAGAGAGCTGGTGACCTTCGTGATCATAGCAGGATCCATGATCCTTCGGCAGGATTAACTAGTACCCTTCCCAGGCATCAGTTCTTCCTGGTGGAATCTTGAGGACGGCTTGAGTATGACATTTTGCTCTGCCAGTGAAACCAGGTGTGGGCACTCCTCAGCATGTTTCCACTCCTCCCCCCAATATTATTTCAAGAACTGCAACTAAGAACAGATTGCACTTCTTATGTCTCAAAGACCTAGTAGACCATCCCCCTCCTGTTTTCACTTTTTTCTTTCACAAAGGGAGAGAAGAGTGATGTTGTTTGCTATCCAAGTGTTACGTATATCAATAAAAGGCTGGACCTGTCTCTAAAACTTTATTTATATTTCTTTTAGCAGTTTTAGCCTAAAAAATAACAGATGTGCTAATTGTTACCATGCACAGTTGACCCTTAAAATGAACTTTTCTCTAGAGGCAATTGTTTATTTTTAAAGATAGGGTGACAGGTTTGGCAAATTTTCTATAAAAAGCCAAATATCTTTTTTTTTTTTCTTTCTAACCTTGAAATGAAATGGATTTGGAAAACAGGAAAAAAGAAAAAAAGCCAAATATGTTTCACCCTTTGCAGACAGTAGATTTGATGATTCTACCCTCATTTCTTTCATCATTCTTTTGGTTTTCTCTGCTTGATTTTGTCTATAGTCATGAATCCCAAGCAGGGAAAAGAAATAATGTAATTTCTTCTCTTGACCTAAATATTACTCTTAAATTAAGCCAAAGTTCTTACTGATGGTCTTTGGCAGCTAAGCTTAAAATTTTTCTCTAATAAACACCCCTGTTTACATAGTCCTTTACTCAAAGTTGTTTCTTATAAACCTAAGGTAATTGACAGTGTGTGTGTGTATGAATGTGTATTAAAATATATACTGAATATACATATATATATATATATATATATTTCTGTTCAGTAAATTTAACACTCAACTCATTACTCCAGTTTATTGGGATAATTTAAAATACCCATTTTGCCCACCATAACATATATTCAGCCATTAGCTCATATTAGCTGTAATTAGGTAAATTGTTGATTTGTAGGCTTAATCTAAGTCATTTATAAAAATGTGGCCAAAGGGCTGGGGATTTAGCTCAGTGGCGTAAGCACCTGCCTAACAAACACAAGGTCGTGAGTTCAATCCCCAGTACCACAAAAAAAAAAAAAAAAAAAATTGAGCCGGGCGTGATGGCACATGCCTTTAATTCCAGCACTTGGGAGGCTGAAGTAGGAGGAGCGTTGTGAGTTGAGGCCGGCTTGGGCTACAACGCCAGCACAAGGCCGCCCTGAGCTACATAGTGCAACCCTGTCTCAAAAAACTAGGGCCAGGAGTTTGGCTCAGTGGCTTATACGCCTGTCTGGCAGGTGCAAAGTTGTGAGTTCAATCCCCGGTGCCGCGGGAAAAAAAAAAAATTTATGACCAAGGCAGAGCCCTATAGAAATCTCTCACTAGCTGTTTACAACTGAATATACTATGACATTCTGTGAGAGAGGCATGCACTGTCAACCCTAAGGTATTAATTTCTCACTTGATATTGACCCTGTGACTGCAGAGCTCCCTGTGTGTGGCTATGGCTTTGGCTCTAAATGGTTTAAGATATTTAAAACCCAGTTCCTTGATCAGTTGATAAGTAGAAATTGGGCCAGTGTTGTTAGATTTGCCCTCTGTCTTAGCCAGTCGTGGCAGGTAAAGGGGGAGCTCGCTGACCCAGGAGCTAATCTATTGGGTTCTCATGGCAGCAGCTGCAGCTGCAGAATTACTGCAGTAGCACTGGGTCATTCAAATGTCTGTTGAGATTGGTAGGCTTTTGTCAGGAATGCTCAGTCATTGAGCTGTGTTTAGAATTCATAATTGTTACAGATCAAATCTAATCCTCAAGTTCAAATGTAAAAGTAATTTTCTTCCTGGTGGATTTTCTTACCACATGGTGCTCCTAAGATCTCAGCACAGCCTTTCCAGCCTCAGAAAACCCAACCTTCCTCTGGATAACAGCCAAAAGGAAACATTGCTGCTGAGCTGTACCCTCAGGCAAAAGGGAAAACTTGAGGGGATGTCATTTGTGGATGGCATCCCTGGAATTTTCCCCGAACTAGTAAGGATAATTTACTAATTACTCAGCATTTCTACTAGCCAAAAGTGTCAATGGAGACCCATGCCGAAGAATCTGCTTTTTATTACCTCGAGTCTCCTAGGTGTTGGGAATTCCCACTTTGCTTTCTCAAGGCTGGAGGCTCTGAAGGGCTTGTGGAGAACAGGATCATGCCTAGTCAAGGTTAGAGGGAACAAAGAAGGAAGCCCTGCTTTGAATTTACACTGATGAGGAAGTGCCTGAGCAGTTTCAGTCCTTTAGCATTCGTGAACTGCCTTTGCATGTGTATTTAATGCTATTTTTAAAATTTTCTCCTCTAGTCATCCTGTTCTTCGCAAGAAAAGCTTCATCAGTTGCCTTTCCAGCCTACAGCTGATGAGCTACACTTCCTGACAAAGCATTTCAGCACGGAGAGTGTGCCGGATGAGGAGGGACGCCAGTCTCCAGCCATGCGGCCCCGCTCCCGCAGCCTCAGGTGAGGGCTGCTCTCATCCACTATCCATGCTTGTGAGCCCTAGTTTATTTCATAACACAGACATCAGTGAATATGTTATGCTTGCAGGCCGTACCTCTTTGTTACAACTACTTAACTCTGCTCTTATTGTAGTGTAGAGGCAGCTCCAGGTAGCATTGAACCATTGTTTACAAAAACAAGCAGACCAGGATTGTTCTGCAGACTGTAGTTTGCCAACCCTTGCCAGTGCACATTAGCCAATTTGAGTAAGTCAAGTCCAGTGACACCCAGGCCCTTTTTGGCTTCAGGTTCAATTTAGTCCATCATCCCTGAAGCTGTCTCATCACATCAAGCAGTCTTTCTCTTTTTCCCTTCAGACTCCATTTGTTAAAAGGGTAATAACAGTATCATCAGTTCTGACAGTTACCTGACAAAACTGTGGGCCCAGGGCACATAAGCGAGGCCAACTGGAAAAGTTGCTGCTATAGACACAGTTGGCTGACTTAGGGAAAAAGACCAATTCAAAAGCAGAAATAAATGCCCAGCTGAATCTAACTCAGTTCCTTGAGTCACCTGGGCCCATCTTCATCAGACCAAACTTTTTAATGGTACTAGGGATTGAACCCGGTGTCTCACACATACTAGGCAAGTGCTCTACCTCTGAGCCACATCCCAGCCAAATTCCTGTGATTACTTGTCCATTCTCTTTAGCATTAGCTGGTAAATCTGTGCCAACATTGCAGGTTAAGGATGAAGAAGGAAATTAAAATAAGCATGGCTTTAATAATTGAGCTTAGTGTCCAGGGACCCTGGGAGTAATAAAGTGACTAGCATATACAGGATTGGCTGCAGAGGAAGATTCCCTCAGGTAATATTGGCACCATGAGTGACAGAAAGTAAGCTGGGCCTCTTAGTTCAGATTCAGAGATTGAAGATGATGGCATTTAAATGCAACAAATCAAGAATACAAATAAGTGAATGTGGATTCCCTGTGCCTTTCATTGTCCCACAGAGGAACACCTGAATCTTAGTGATCTCATGACTTACATAGAGTAAAAGGTACCTTTTAGGCTGGTTGAGATGAAAAGGACCATGGTGATACTCAGAAAAGTCCCTGCTGTATTATTTTTAGACACTTGGTCTTGTGTATGAATGCATTAGACAGAACAGGGTCTACTCCAGGGACAAAAGCAGAGAGGAACAGTTCAGAATCTAACCTATCTGAGATCTCCTTTTGGCACACTGAATTTGGCAGGACCCAAATATCCATTTAATTGCATGACTCAAAATTCAGAATCCACTAGGGAGATATAATCACACATAAGGAAGGTTTAGGTTACTAAGGAAAAGTAATAAATCAAAGCTGAGAATATACAGGCTGTCTTCAATAGATGACCCATGCTTACAACTCATTACAGACTGGATTGGCCTCATTCATACCCCAGATTAGAGCCCACATTAATCCCAGTAGCTACAGCTTATTTGAAAAAAGATATAGGTGACACAGGTGTATAGAGTGTGCCTTTGGATGCTTTGGGGATTGTTTGATTTGATTCTGAGAACATACAGGATAAGTCATATTTCACTGGCCAAAGCTATGAGGGCACAGAGTCCTGTTCTAGGAAGGGCATCCTAGCAAAGCTCATGAATAGGCTTCTCTTTTTTCAGCCTTTCCAGACCCTAGCAGAAGTCTGTGTGAAAGTCCAACTTCTTGTAGGAGGATAGTCTCACTCCAGAAAGAATCATTTTGATTTGCATAATGTATGCTAGGATCTCTAAGAATAAGGAAGACTGTGGAACTCAGCTCTTATTCAAGTGGGATTATGTGGGGTACTAGAGACAGCGGGAGGGCCAGGGCTCTGGGAATGGCCATCTTTCTCCTTGATAGTTTCATAGCACTAAAGTCACACAATTATTTCTTTCTTGTTCAGTCCTGGACGGTCTCCAGTTTCCTTTGACAGTGAAATAATAATGATGAATCATGTGTACAAAGAAAGATTCCCCAAGGTAAGGATGCATTTAAAAGAAGATGGGGATGACAACTCACTTTCAGGTCCCCTCCTGTTTCCCAGGAGCTCGCTCTCAATAATTCTTTCTTACTCTTATACATACTTACATACATACATACATACATACATACATACAGGAGACAGGGATATGTCCCAAGGATGGCTGCCTATAGCCAGCCCAATGGGAAGACTCTGGGGTAAGGGGTGAAGTGCTGCTTCCTGAGGTGGCCAACAAAAGAGCAGAAAGGCACCCAAAGGAGGAACAGGGCCCATTTACAAGGGCTTCCAGACCATGAGAAGCATGAGGCAGCAGGGACCATGATTTTGGCTATACCTGCAGAGCCTGTGTTTCTCACTCCCTGGAGGGAAAGGTGACTAGAAGGGTATATTGGAAAGGTACCCACTACATGTTAAAGGGGAAGCAAAGAATCACAGGCCTGACTTCTCATGAGTTAGAGTCCCCCATGGCAGGACTTGCCCTCTGGTGGCATCTTCATTTGGTGCAGATTCTCTCTCTCTCTCTCTCTCTCTCTCTCTCTCTCTCTCTCTCTCTCTTTTATTTTTCCTTTGAGAGAGGATCTTGCTATGCAGTTTAGGGTGGCCTTGAACTCCCTATGTAGCCTAGGCTGGCCACAAACTCAAGGCAATCCTCCTGCCTCAGTCTTCCAAGTGCTGGAATTGCAGGCCTATACCACCATGCCTGACTTGGCACAGATTCTTAAGCAGCACCTCTTTACCAGACCCCAGAGAGTATACAGCCAGGGAATGCTGGGCTGACAGGAAGAAGGTCAGAAGGAGCAATGGAACAGGAGATAGAAGACTCAGAGTCGCTTACGAACATTTACATTCACAGTTTCAAGGGGGAAATTGCTGAGGGACGAAGATAGTTTGCTATCATGAGATAGCTGAGAAATAGCATTCGCCCTTCTCAGAAGTCTCATTTGCAGAATTAGAATGTTGTTTCCCATTTACATGTCTACTTGAACACTACATGCTGCACACTCTGACCTGGCCTTTGAAGATAAGCCTTATTTCTGCAAAATGCGCCTAACTCTTTGTTAGAGGGAGAACAGTGGGCCAACATCCATGATGACCGGAGCCTGGAGTGGCCAAGACTCATTCTTCAACCTTGGTCCAGATCGCTCTCTCTCTTCCCCTCCATCTGGGATATGCAGGGTGTGGTTCCTGCTCCTCTGAGAGACCCTTCCTATAGATTCAGGCTTAGTCTCCTGCGTGGTTGAGGGAGATGGTGTGAGGCCCTCGCACTTTTCCCTCTGATGTTCAGATTTTAACTGTGAACCAGAGTGCCTGAGTTCAAATCTGCTGCTACTGTTTACTAGCTGTGTGTCCTAATCAGATTTTTTAACTTCTCTGAGCTTCATTTGCTTTATCTGTGATTCAGAATAAGAAGAGTGTCTATCTCATAGGGAGTTTGTGAGCATCAAGTTCCTCTAACAGTGCCTAGGACATAGCAAGTGTCAACTCTTATTTCTCTGTTTTATTTGTGCCCTATGGTCTAGGCTTTCTAACATTGGAGTGGGCACTAGAGAATAAGAGCAAAGAAGGGACAGAATAGCTAGAAAGTAATTTTGCTGTACTTTAAAGTTCCAGAGTATGTGGTATTGAGAAATACACCTCACATATTTGTTCCTCCTTGTATATTAGCTATTGTATTATCATTCTTGCATGAAATGTCATTTGGATGGCATGTTTCCAGCCCTTCATGTAGGGCCTGAACTGTTGATGGAGAAAATGTGCTAAGATCCCTTTCATCTGTCTACCTGCCCATGTTTACACACACACACACACACACACACACACACACGTGTATACTGTATTTCCCTTAAAATACCCTGGAAATCAGAAATCACCTAGTATCAAAGGAAAGAAGTCAGAGTCTTGGACAGCTATGAAATTGTTCACTGATGTGTATAATTAGGTTCCCAAGAACCTAAGTCAAATCAGGTCTGCTCTGCTTTGCTGGGATCTAGGCCAGGGTCATGTTCCCATCCACAGCCCCTATCCCAACTTGGCATGAGACCAACAGGTTCATACCTGCAGTAGAAACTCTGAGCACCTCCTTAAGTATGTTCAGCAGAACCTCCTTAGGCAGGTTCTCAGGTCAAGTAAAAGGATCCTGAGATAATAAAACTCTGATTCGTAGAACTTCCCAATCTAAATGTATCCAGGTGAGAGGCCCAGTGGAAGGAAACCCAGAGAAAAGGTCCCTGATGGTGAGGAGTGAAAGACCTTCAGAACGGACAATGCTTGAGTGGGATGAGGTGCAAGGCAGGCCTGGCAGGGTGAGAAGACATTCGGAGAATAGCATAAACAGAAACAGAGGCATAAAACATCAGGGAAAAGGAGAATAGCAAACCTTCTGAGTCTGCAGACAAAAGAGCATGTGAGGAGTGAAGGGAGATAGACAAAACCAGACAATAGTGGGTCTTCAGTGTAATGCTGTATCATTCTGACTTGACTTGAAGGTGGTCGTTTTGTGACTGCAGGTCTCAGGTTCCCAGGTGCAACATCAGGCAACCAGATTCACAGGGAGCCAATTCTTAGGCTATCACCAGTCCTTCGGGCTTAGCTCCAGCTAAACTGGGATGGGAAGGGAAGTATCATTTTTCTTGCTTTCATTCCTAGGCCACTGCACAAATGGAAGAGCGACTAGCAGAGTTCATTTCCTGCAACACTCCAGACAGTGTGTTGCCCTTGGCAGATGGAGCCTTGAGCTTTATTCATCACCAGGTGATTGAGCTGGCCCGAGACTGCCTGGATAAATCTCGGAGTGGCCTTATTACGTCACACTATTTCTACGAACTTCAGGAGAATTTAGAGAAACTTCTGCAAGATGTGAGTGTCTTGGTGTGGGGGCTGTGATGAAACCTCTACGTGGTAGTCTCAGGCTGAAATAAAAAACTAACGGTATTCTCAGCCTGCTGGCCTCCTTACCAGTGTACAGAAGCCACCTTTAAGTGTAGTTCTGATGGACTTAGGTTCCTCCCAAGCCCCTGCACCACTGAGAGAAGCCTACTTGCTATCAGAAGAACTTGGTTCTTTTCTTTTTCCTTCCTTCCTTTTTTTTCCTCCTTTTCTTTTTTCTTTCCTTCCTTCATTCTAGGGATTGAAGCCAGAGAGTTTCACATATGCTAGGCAAATGCTTTACCACTATTGTACTACATTCTCAGCCCATTTTATGTTACTTTCAGACCTGGTCTCGCTAATATGTGCAAGATGGCCTTGAACTTGTGATCCCTTTGCCTCTATGTCCCAAACTGCTAGGATTACAGGCATGTATCACCATATCTGACTGCGACTTGCTTTTCTAAATCCAAAACTGTAAGGGCCGGGAGTTTGGCTCAGTGGCTTAAGCGCCTGCCCTGGCAGGCGCGAGGTTGTGAGTTCAATCCCTGGTGCCGCAAAAAAATAAATAAATAAATAAATAAATAAATAAATAAATCCAAAACTGTATTACTCTATCTGAGACTCCAACTGTTGTAGCATTCCTAAGTATTATATTAAGAGATTTGTTACCTCAAGCGCAAAAAATGACACCAGTGGATGTGGTGGGCACTCGTCTACTAGAAATAACTGACAGAAGGAGGGCCTTCTAACAGTTCTTCCTCAACCCAGGGAGAGGAGGGCCAAGGCTTACTCAATAGATTTACCCATTTGCTGATGCATTATTAACATGACAAGTTCTCTAATCAAGACTTCTATGTTTAGATACCTGACCCTGCCCAGTATGAAAAATCTCTGTAAAGCTAGAGGTAGAGAGATGACCAAGACCAAAGCATACACTGAGTTCTCATGTTTTGTTTTGGGTTTTTTGTTTTCTTTTCTTTTCTTTTCTTTATTTTGGTGGTGGTACTGGGCATTGAACTCAGGGTCTTGCGTATGAGAGGCAAGCACTCTCCCACTGAACTACATGCCCAGCCCTATACACTGACTTAACCACAGCCTCATGCTCCGGTGCTTGCTTTGCCTTTAACCTCTCAAATAAGGTGATGGGATGCCATCCCACTCAGGTCACAGTTCCCACTGGTTATGCTGAGTACAGTTTGGAGAAGCAGTAATATGCCTATTTCTCCAGGGTTTTCACATCATTAGAGTACATCTTAGTCAAGAACCTCCTATTGACTCTAGACTTCTGACCTCTGTCTGGAATATTATCAACTGAGTTGAGCGCCCAGAGCAAATAATCAAACAAGACTTCAGTATGTGAATCTAGAAATTAGAAGGAGCAGAGAAATATAAAAACAAAGGGGATAACAATTGTATCTAGAGATGAATGACTAAAGATGGTTGTGATTATTGCTGTGAAATACAGCGGTACCTTGGTTCATAAACTTAATTTGTTCTCTGACTTTGGAAGGATGGCCATGTTTGTGTTTGTATGCGAAAGATGACCATGATCATGTTTGTCACCCCATGCAGAGTTTGCCAACAAAAACAAGATTTTGCCAAATGCTTCTGTTGTGAAACAAATTGTTTGCAAACAGAAGCATGCCGAGGTACTACTGTACTAGGTTTTACATATGGCACATATAACAGAGTTTTCTCTGTACCCATAAGAAATAACTAGCCCAGTGGGCAGGAGTTACAATGAGAAAGATTTTGTCTAGACGAAAAACTTCTGCCTTCTACAAAAAATTTTATCTGTAATTTCAAAAATAATACTTAAATTCAAATATCAAATAACTTTAGAAAGCCAAATTCCCATGAAAAGCAGCTGTTTCTGTTCAAGAATAACTTTTTACCGGCTTTACAACACCAGACATTTAGGAATCAGTGAATTGCTAAAACTGGTCTTGAACTTACAGACTCAAGTGATCTTCCTACCTGAGCCTCAAGGTGGTGGTACAACATCCAGCACTATTATGTACTGCTACATCCAGTTCCAGAGTTCCTTCTACATCTGAGCTTCTAAAATGCTAACATCAGAACCTTACTTAAAATCTTTGGGCATTTTTTTCAACCCACACTGCCCTGGGAGAGCAAGAAGAACACCAAATTTAAAACCAAACTGTACCTCTGTTCCCTGGTTTATCTGGACCTTGAAATGCAGGGAAAAAAGCAGCACAGGCTGTCTCTCTGAGTTACAGACCCATCAGCACATACTTACAGTGAAAATAATAGCTTTTTTTTTTTTTTTTTTGTCTTTTTGCGACAGGGTCTCACTA
>RJWM01004153.1:60918-104731 GCA_004363535.1 Dasyprocta punctata
ACGGCACCGGGGATTGAACTCACAGCCTTGCGCCTGCCAGGGCAGGCGCTTAAGCCACTGAGCCAAACTCCCAGCCCTGGTTTTTCGAGGCAGGGTCGCACTACGTAGCTCAGGTCGGCCTTGCGCCGTGTTGTAGCCCAAGCCGGCCTCGAACTCACAACGCTCCTCCTACCTCAGCCTCCCGAGTGCTGGGATTAAAGGCGTGCGCCACCACGCCCGGCGACATCTTCATTTTTATGTGTAAAAATTTTTAAATTCCTAACATTTATGGAACATTTAATAATGCTCATTTAATTTATTTAATTTAATCCTCAGAACAGCCCTGTCAGACAAGTACCATTACACCCTAAATTTAGAGAAAGCTGCAGCTTCAAAGAGCTAAGTTAGCCCAGGGCAAATAACTCATTTCTTAAGTAGCAGAACGAGAACCCACACTCAGATTTGTCTTATTTCTGAGCTTAGCACCATCTAGTTCAAACATGTAATCAGCGAATATTGACTGACTTCTGACTTTTTTCTTCTGTATAAGAAGCACTGTACTAGGCTTAGCATGTGAGAGGAGAAAAAAAAGGCACAGACTCTACCCATAAGCCTCTGGACCTTAGAATATGACTGTGGAGACAAAGTCATTATAAAATAGCCTGATAGTCCACGTGCTGTGAGCAACAAGGGGACACAGAAGGGCAGCCACTGCTTGCACTCACGCGTGTGTGTTAAAGGCATGGGGAATTAGACAAGACTTCGCATTGATATTTGGACTAAAAGGAATAAATAGGATTTCCACTCTTTGAATTTCATTACCAATTTTTTAAGTCCTCATTTGCTGTTTTTCTTTTCTATACACTAGTCTTCTGCCTTTTAGTTAGTTTCCCTTAAAATTGTAAGGCAAAAGTTACCAAGGAACTAATTGGCCAATTACTAAATCCTGTGTCCTCTTTCAGTCTTCATCTTTGCTGGTCTGCAGGACACAGTAAATACCTCTTTCTGAACCTTTATTTCCCATGTTGTTGATTTACTTTCTTTCCAGTCTTGCTGCCTCGTCTCAGGTTCCTTCTCTGCCCATCACCTGAATGCTGGTATTTCACAAGGCACCATCCAGAGTGTCTGTTCCCTGTTTTGCTTCTCCACCCTCATGCTGATGAACCTCATCTGCTCCAAGGGCCTAAATTTTCATCCATCCACTGAAGACTGTGTGTACCCATTCTGAACTTCTCCACTTTAATTTCCCTATATTGCTTCACATTCTTTGGTTATAAGTAACCAGGCGTCTGACTTAGTAATTTTAGCAATAAAGGGAAGCTGGTGACAAGCATAGGAAGATGAGCCTTAAAAAATTGAAGATAGGAATTCACCAGACCTTAAGAAGGGAACAGAATTAAAAAGCAGAAACTGGCAAACTTAAGAGAGTGCTTGTTCTTCTCTCTTCATCTCTGTTTCTTCCTGCCACTTTTTTGTTATCTGTAAGGAAGAATAAGCGCGAGGTTGTGAGTTCAATCCCTAGTACCAAAAAAAAAAAAAAAGAAAGAAAGAAACAAAGAACACTTAAGTGTAAGGAAGAATGACCAACCATCTCCTTTCACTCAATGAAAAATCATGCAGTTCTGCTGCACTGATATTAACTGTTCTCTCTCTGTCTGTTTTTAAATTCCAAGAAAAGCAATCCACACTGATCAACTCTTGGATGTAAGAGTGAAGGTGAAGCCACACAATAAATGTGGCTCATAGAAGGCTAAATGGTTCTCAGTAAAAAGAGAAGAGTTCCTTGGGCCTAGTAAATACCTAAGAGGCCATCTGTATAGGTATCTCACACTCTACTATACTTACCTTTTCCACTTGGTCTTTTTCCTAAAATCAAATGTAATTTATTCTTCACTTATTCTCACCTAAACCATTTATTTCCTTATAATTCCCATTCATTTATGGGTATAATTAAATTTTCCCTAAAAGTGAAGTTGTGGTTACATTCTTTTCCTGCTTCTTCCGCCCCCTGCCCCTCACCCAGTTCACCTCAGAAATGGTCCAAGGCTATGTAGGCACTTTTCTCCAGTCTTACTCTCTTGATTTAGCCTTTTTCATCTGAGTCATTGCATTTGCCTTTTAATGGGTTTTCCTGCTTTTAGACTTGCCTTCTTTAGTGCACCCTCTGCACAGTCGTGGTGATCTTTCTGAAGTACCTCTCTGGTCATATCACTCCCCAGCTGTTGAGGTTTTTCTGTACCTTATAGTCTGTCTGGGGTGCAAAGTGAACATCAGAGAAGGCTGCAGTGAGAGTTGCCCCCTTGAGCTGGGGACTGGAGGGTAAGTGAAGCTTGTTAAATGAGAGAGCAGGTAAAGCTGTGTGTCTGTGTGACATTCCTTGGTGTCATGTAGTATTATTCTAAAGCTCAGTGGTTCAGATGAGCAACTTGTTCTTTCTCACAGCTGACTAGCCTTCTCTGAATTCTTCGCTTTGCAGAGTTCTCTCTACTATCAAATATTTTTTTTCCCCTATAGTCAGTTCTACCCAGTCCAGTCCAGTCCTACTTAGCCTAGCCACATCCGGCCAGTAAGTTGCTTAAGCAGCGTTTGTGTCTCTTTAGGCTCATGAGCGCTCAGAGAGCTCGGAGGTGACTTTTGTAACGCAGCTGGTAAAAAAACTGATGATTGTCATTGCCCGCCCAGCTCGGCTTTTGGAGTGCCTGGTGAGTAGACTCTGGGAAACTTAGGTGGGGAGATGGGAGAGAGGAAGTATTTTGTCCACAGCAAAACCGTGTTGGTATCACTATCATTTCTGTTGCTGAGATCTTTATTTAAATATGATTTTTGGGGGCTGGGAATTTAGCTCGTTAAGTGCCTGCCTGGCAAGTGTGAGGTTGTGAGTTCGATCCCGAGTACATACGTAAATAAATAAATAAATATGATTTTCAAAATTAAAACAACACTTAGATTTCATGTTACTAACTGTCATAAAGAAATCAAATAATAACAAATACTGGCAAGGCTGCACGGGTAAAAGGAACCCTCTGCATTGTCACTGGGAATGTAAACTAGTACAGTATAACCATTCTGGAAATCAGTATAGAGACTTCTCAAAACACTAAAAATAGAATATCATTTAAATCAGCTATTCCTCTTCTAGGTATCTTCTTAAAAGAATTAAAGACATCATATTACAGTGATACTTGTATACTCAAGTTTATAGTAGCGCAACTCATAATAGCTAAGTCTTTGGAGGGGCTTATATGTCTATTTACAGATGAGTGGATTTAAAAAAAGTGACATTTATATACAATGGAGTAGTATTCTACCATAAAGAAGGGTAAACTTGAGTCGTTTGTTGGGAAATGGATGCACATTGAGACCATAATGTCAAGTGAAATAAATCAGACACACAAACTTAACTATCACCTAGTTTCTTTACTTGATAAACCCAAAATATAAAGAGCAAAGTAAAAGATAGATAATAGGAAATAGGGAGATAGATCTTTTACAAAAAGGAAGAGGATCAAGAGATAGAGGAAAGGGGACGGGGATGAAAAAATAATTAAGATGTGTTATACACATATACCAACTCCCCATAAGCAATATAATCATTATGTACTTCAAATATGTACAAATAAAAACATTTTTAAAAATACGATTTTCAAGCATTAGAAGACTAAACAGGTTCCTGAAAGGACAAACAAATGGTCCTTAAGGGTATAGCAAGAAGCAGTAGTCAGGGCTACTCCCACTCTGCACTGGAGTAGAGGCCTTTGGGTCCAGGAGCATTGAGAGCAGAAGGCAATTTAGTTTGCACAATTGAAGTTTTTCATTTAATCAGTCAACTATACCTTATTGAGTACCTACTTTAATGTTAGACACTGGAGGTACATATAGGAATATACTGGAGCCCCTGACTCAGGCTGCTTCCTCTGTAGTGACATCAGCAAGTAGAAGGCATATGGACATGTAAATAGTGATTATTATAAGAAATATGACAACTGAGGTCAGTACAAGGTGCACTGGGAACCTAATGAAAGTAGTGCTTTCAAATCCTCCTTAGAATGAACATGCAGTAAAAGCTTCATGGGGGACATGTGGCCTATTTAGTAACCTGAAGGATGACTACTAGTTTGCCAGGTAAAGGGCATAAAATAGGACATTCAGCAAAGGACAGGATGTGTCTGAAGAATTGACGAAGGATGAAGCAGGAAGGTAAGCCATCTGAGACCATGAGGGTGTTAGGTTCTCAGCTCAGGAGTTGGTGTTATATTTCAGGCCACTTGGAACTACCAGAAAGTTTAGGTCAGTAGATGTCACAGTCAGATTGACTTTTTTCTTGACCAACTTTATTAAGTATAATTTACATACAGTAAAATATATCCCTTTGGACTATACATTTCATTGAGTTTTAACAAATACTCATCTGTATAATCACTTCCATAGCTGACATAGATAACACTTCTGTCTCCTCAAAAAGTTCTCTCATGCTCCTTTGGGATTGGACCCTGATCCTTCCTCCCAGGCACCACTTTCTGCTCTTTCACTATGGATACTTTTACCTTTGTAGTTCCATGTTAGGAAACCACGTAGTATGTTGTGACTTCTTTCACTCATTGTAGTCTTTGAGATTTATACATGTTACTACGTGTACTAGTTAGTGGTTCCTACTTTCTTCTAAGGAAATACTTCATCAGATTTAGTTCTAAGAAAAATTACTTTGGCCTTACATGGATGGCAAATTGGAGGAGAGGGCAGGATGAAGTAGGGAAACCAATTCAGAGATACATAAAACAATTGATGTGAGATGGGGTGGCCAGACCTAGGACAATGAGTCGAGAAAAGAGAAGTGGATTTGAGAGGTATTTATGAGGCAGACATTCTGATCAGAGCTGAGAAAGAATAAGAAGTTAAAAGGACTTCCAGATCTGGCTTAGATGACATCCAGATAGGTAGTAGTATAATTCTCCAACAGGGACTAGAAGGAATGAAAGCCAGGTACAAAGCAGAGTCTCGAGAATATGAAGTGTGGTGAAGCGGGAGCTTGAAGCCAATCAAGTTTGCATGCTGGTTTTCTGTTCCTGCCTACTTCTGCAGCCATGGATGGATGAGTCTGTGCACCCCTGTGGGCCATACTTTCTTCACAGGGGTCAAAGACTTCTAAGGATTTAGTGCAGAGTGTAACACTTGCTAGATGAAGTAAGGCCCTTGTTATGATAAGAAAGCAAGATCTGTGCTCTTGTCAAAATTGGAACACCAACTTCTTACACACAGGAGGTACTTCGTAAATATTTGAAGGCTTTTATGCATCACTAGGGCTGGGAGCTACAATTGAATGTGTGGCAGAACTGCTCTGGACTGGAAGGCTCCAACACCAAATAAATAAGCTGCGATTTTTTGAAACCAAAAGCTCTTGTTCTTATTGCTGGGAAGGCATGCTTAGTATGTCACCTGAGAGTAGTCTGCAAGACAGCTTTACTCCCACTTCTGTAATCCCCAAATCATACTATTTCTGGGTATTCAGGGTATCACAAAGAGAAAGTCCTCTTGTTTGCCTCCTTTTGCTGTATGCTGTAAATCCAGAGATGAATCTTTCACCACTCACTGTCTCTCCCCCCGGTACAGGAGTTTGACCCTGAAGAGTTCTATCACCTATTAGAAGCAGCTGAGGGCCACGCCAAAGAGGGCCATGGAATTAAATGTGACATTCCCCGCTACATTGTTAGCCAACTGGGCCTTACACGGGATCCCCTTGAGGGTGAGCATACTGTCTGCTATTGCAAAGAAGAGATTTAGCTTGGATGTGAGCACAGCGTGGCATCAGAAGCCTTTGGGACTATATGAGGCACTTCGTGGTCTCTGTCAATTCCTTTCCTTTGGAATTTTTGTTTGCAACTGCTCTCTATATGCCAGGACCCTCTCGCTCCCTTGAACCCATCCAGCTTGGATTTAGAACCTCAGATCAAATGAGGTTAACAATAAAGGACTGCAATCATAGTTTCAAAAAATGATCACCTCTTCCATGTTCTTCCTTCTCCACTGGTTACCTTACAAATCTTCCTATCTGTGGGATAACACAACTCAGGATATCTCCATTCATCTGGCTTCATGCTGAACTCCTCCACGAACCATGGGCTTCCACGGTTCCTGTTCAGTAGTTGTCCTGTTCCTGTTTTCCCCTGCCTCCCAGCCCCATCCAGCAAGTGAAGTAGTCTTGGGCCAGCAGGATAGGTACTGGTAACCCAGCCTTAAATCTTGTTTTCCAGGATATGTGCCAAGTTTGTGAGAAGTTTTTATAGAATGGGCCAAACCTTGTCAATGGCATTAGACTTCTTAAGACAGTGGTACAATAACATCTGGCTTGATTGATGATCCAAAAGCTATGATTGCACTAATGCCTACCACCACATCCACCTGTTGTTGGACCTGTGGGCACCATGATGCCTGAAATTGCCACACACATTTTTTCTTTTGTGTCCTTTTTATGTTTCTAGAAATGGCCCATTTGAGCAGCTATGACAGTCCCGATACTCCAGAGACAGATGATTCAGTCGAGGTAAAGAACTTGAGCTTCTGCTCCAATCCTGGAGGCTGAGCCCTGTGAACCAAAGGACTGTTAATTTCCTTTAAGACACTATCCGAAGAAGAATGTGTAAACAAAGAGAAGGCATGCTGCTTTGGGAGAAGAGTGGGCAGAAGACTCCAGCACGGCTGAGAGCTGAGCTGGGACTGGGGCGACACATCCCCCAGCATGTGAGCTTTCAGAAGCATGCCTGCCCCTTGCCTTTCCCTTGTCTTCCAGGGCCGTGGGGCATGTCTGCCATCTAAGATGACGCCCTCTGAAGAGGATTTTGAAACCATTAAGCTCATCAGCAATGGCGCTTATGGGTAAAGGCAGGGGTCAGAGTGTGGCTAGGAAAGCAGTTGAGTCAGCCCTTGGCCTCTTCCTTCTATAAGTGTATATTTCCCAATTCCCTGGGCAGTAGGTGCCTTATGATGGACCCTCTCCCTTCCTGAACTCTCAGAGGCAAGAATTGTTTCCTCTGACACTGGAGTATTATTCTTTTCTCAGGGAAGATTTTTACCCCTCTTTGGTCTCACTCCTCCTGTCCCTGAGTTCTGCAACCATTCAACTGTGTCCTTGGAACATGGTTTATTGGGAAACTTCTAAGCTGTAAGGGTTAGGGACCCTAGATCCCTCTCATTAATATGCACAGCTCTGCTCCCTTTTTCCATGTATTTATAAGATGCGAGGAGACAGCTTGGGTAGTGGGGAGCATAGCTCAGATGCTGAAGCCCATGCAGGCTAGGCTGGGCTGTGTTGTGTTTCCTAGGGCTGTATTCCTAGTACGGCACAAGTCCACCCGGCAGCGCTTTGCCATGAAGAAGATCAATAAGCAGAACCTGATCCTACGGAACCAGATTCAGCAGGCCTTTGTGGAGCGTGACATACTGACTTTTGCTGAGAACCCTTTTGTGGTCAGCATGTTCTGCTCCTTCGAGACCAAGCGCCACTTGTGCATGGTGATGGAGTATGTTGAAGGTACTGGGGCCATGGTACAGTCTGAGCCTTATCCCTAAACAGGAGCCAGAGCCTCATATGGGAGTGAAGTTTCAGGGCCAGCTTCCAAGTCCTCTTTGGCATTGGTTTCTGCCACAGGATCTCAGAGACCATTAGACCACAGTGGATACCGAGCTCCCTGCCTCATTATGAGGCTGCCTATGTCAGCTGCAGTGACAGGTGCCATGAGACAGGATGTAGCAGCCCAGCTATAGAATTCTACTCCCCAAACCCTGCACACCCTCTTCATCTGACATTGGACAGGAAAAAAGAGGTATCAGAACCACGAGAGCCCAAGGCCAGGTGCTAAGAGGATTGCAGAAAAAAGGGAAAGCATTGCCTAGACTGATGGTTTGTAAAGCCACTCAGTATGTTTTGGGAATGCACTAGAAGGGCAGCATGGGAAAGAGCTCTGGAGAGGGCAGGGGCTCTGCAGTGAGCTGTCCTCTTCCCTTCTCATAGTTGTGTACAGTTCCCAAAGATATTTTCCCTAAGGCTTAAGACTGAAGCTGAACAAAACTGCCCAGCTAATTCTGTAAGTATATGCTGGGAGTTTATAGTGTTATTTTACTTAGAAACTAATGAAAGCCAATAGAAAGGAAACAGATGAACAAATGGTAGTCTTAACTGTTAAATACTTGACAGTATTCCTGTCCTATGATAAGTCTTACAAGTCATCATGCAGGCAAAAAGACCTAGATTCCTTCCTTTTCTCGGCCACAATTGTCTTGACAGTCCTTGGCAAATTCACTTTACTTTCCACTCCCCTTCATACCCAGTTTATAACTATGTCAGCAGCAGAGGGGCTAAAATCACAGTTCCTAGTACCAGGGTACTCTAGACAGCAAACCTCAGAACTGGCTAGAGCAGAGAACCATATCTTTCCCTCATGGTAGCCTGGGCTTCTTGCAGGAGGAGACTGTGCCACTCTGTTGAAGAACATCGGTGCTTTGCCTGTGGATATGGTGCGTCTGTACTTTGCGGAAACTGTGCTGGCCTTGGAGTATTTACACAACTATGGCATTGTGCATCGTGACCTCAAGCCTGACAAGTATGCCCACAATCTGGGTCCATTGTCCAAGGTCTCCCTCTTGAGTTTCTAAATAAATGCAGACAAATACAGAACATTTGAATCTATCCAAGAGTAGCTGCTAGGAAACAGTGTTCATGTTTGTGTCCTTTGAAAGCCTGACAATCCCATATGCAAAGACCATTGCTATAAGATCTGCCAGGAGCAACATAAAGCTTCAGTGACTTGAAAGAGTCACCAAGGGGCTCTGCTGAAGAACTAAGCAAGAACAAAAAACTGGCACATCTAATAACAGATGGCTGAATGGGTGTTACGACAGTTACTGACACCTATTCTGTGCCCAGCACTATATTCCTAGTTTTAACTATACTGTAGTTCCTAGTATGTTGAATTTAAGTCTAGTATGGGAGACAGATAATATAATATGTACAGGCTACTTCTTGGAGGGCTTTAGTTAATTGGGAAAATGTGGGAGCTACTTTCTAAATGAAGCAGGAGAGCAACGTGTACCAAGATGTACAGGTATGAGAGAACATGAACCATTCAAGAATTGTAGATGGTACAACATATCTGTAACTTAGGCAGTTATAGTAAGAAAAAAAGATTAACATCAAAGAGGCCGGGGCTAAGTCATCAAGGACCTTTTTAAATTTGAGTTTTCTTTTAAAAGAGCCTAAAGAATTTTTGAAGAACCTGTTAACCAAAGGTAGAATAAAATGACATGCCTTTCACATGTCATATCTATCAAGCCATGAGATTTTGGTTTAGGTTTAGAAAGATCACTGCCAGTAGAAAGAGTAAGACCACTTCAGGAAATCAGGCCAAAGCAGGAATGCCTATACCATACTAGAGGAGCAGGATAGAGTAGAAAGAAAATAGTGTAGGGAAGTAGAAAGGACAGATGCAGGACTAGGGCTTAAAAAAAGAGGTGAGGGAACAGAAGGAGGCCCAGATACCTTTGAAATTTCTAGTTTGGGACTAGTACAAGGTGGTAAGCCTGTTGTAGAAAGGTTTGATATTGGACAAACCTGAGTTCAGATGGCCACTCATGCTTGTTAACTCTGTAATTGACCTGTTAATTAAATTTCCTGAGCCTCATGTTCCTTCTTCCTGAAATGAGACTAATACCTACCTTTACTGTTAGGCGAGTGCTGTACCACTGAGCAAGCTCTAGAGCATTTTCAAAGTATTTATCACAGAGCTCAGTAGATGACAGAAAATATCATTTTTCACTAAGAAGAGCCAGTTAGGAGGCAGGTCTTTGTTTTGAGCTGATTGAGTTTGTAGTATCTGGACAGTTGGTAGACATATAGTCATGTCTACCAGAGGTAGTGACTCGGGAGTCATTAGAATAAAGGGTGGCATGATGAAGCCTTTGGCACAGAATGAAGTGACTTCCACAGAGTATGCAAAGAGATCTGATTCCTAGTTTCTCTCACCCAGCCTTCCAAGACAACCAGGGACACAGAGCCAGATTGTGTGCTTTTCTTTCCCTTACACTGAAATGGGTATTGTGAGCCACCCAAATAAGGAGAGAAGACCAGGACTAGCTGGAGAAACAGGGTTAGGATGAGCAGACCTCAGTTCTCTGAAAGAGAAAGTACTGACAGGGCAATAGAGAAAAGGAGGGTCATGGGAATAGACAAAAGACAGGTTAACTGCTCATGCAGAAGACAATGCTTAGAAAACCAGAGCTGTTTATTATTTTCACAGCTGCCTGTCTGCTCGTGTCCCACAATGGCCCATCTAGGCCTGGTAGGGAGATTTGACGAATACTAAAATCAGCATTCTTAGAGAACCAGAAAATAACTCCATAGTTTTGTTTCTGTGATCTTACAGCCTCTTGATTACATCCATGGGACACATCAAACTCACCGACTTTGGACTTTCTAAAATTGGCCTTATGAGTCTGACAACCAATTTGTACGAAGGTCACATTGAAAAGGATGCCCGGGAGTTCCTGGACAAGCAGGTAAGGTAGGATTAATGAGACTTTGGGGGTTGAATTCCAGACCTCAGAAATAGTTCTTGGAGTGGAACTGCATGTTTACCTGTGGCTGCTGGATGTTAATACTGGAATCTTTTCTACATTTGATTCCTGAAAGACACTGAAATAGGTAGCGCATTTGGAAAACAGGATGGGGTCAGACAGCATGGTGCCCGACTGTACTTTCAGTGCTCTGGGAAGTTAAGGAGGAGGATTACCAAGTTTGAGCCTTCCTTGGGCAACTTAGCAAAGTTCTATCTCTAAATAAAATATTTTTATAGAAGGCCTGATAATATAGCTCAGTGTGAAGGCCTGAATTTAATCTTCAGTCCAACCAAAAACATAACAAAAAAATTCAGTCATCTTCTTTTCTGGGGTTTGGAGAAAATCAGTTATATAACTGTAAATGCCTGGCTTCATACGGGATCAGTGCTGAAGCTGCAGCCTGAGCCAATGTTAAGACTTTCCTAGGGTTTGTTGTTGCTGGAACATAGCTCCAAATTTCCACTGAACTATGACTCAGTTTCCTGAGAGTAGCCTCCTGGTGTTCCCTGGTTTGACATTTTAGGTATAATGTTCACAAGTCCCTGTAGTAGTCACATGACTGATAGGTTCTGTTATTTGGGAAGCCAGAGGGCAAAGGCCATTTATGGGACCAGATTCCAGAAGAAGCATTAGGAGCTTGGGATGTCAGTTCCCGACTGGAATTAGTCACCTTGGTTAATCAGAACTATGTTAAATTCACCAACTCCAGTGCCCAGGGGCTCCCATTGATCTCGTTTATTCATTAAAGCGAGCTGAGTCTTCATTCAGAGACTTTTCTGCTCCAGGGGTGGGAACATCCCTACCCCTCCAGCCATCATACCAGTAAGCTGCCTCGGGATGCTGAGCCAGCCTGGCTTCTCTGTAACCAGGTGTGCGGGACGCCGGAGTACATAGCGCCAGAGGTGATCCTGCGTCAGGGATATGGAAAACCAGTGGACTGGTGGGCCATGGGCATAATCCTGTATGAGTTCCTGGTGGGTTGCGTCCCTTTCTTTGGAGATACTCCGGAGGAGCTCTTTGGGCAAGTGATCAGTGGTAGGTACCATCATCTGGCCCAGTGCGGAGTCAGTCCAGATCTTCAAGTATGATTTATGCATGTACCTCTGAGGCTGTGGAGCTCTTGTTCTGAATTCGTGAGTGTTTGATATGCTTACTTCTTGGGTTGGGGGGCGTGCATCTGTGTGGGTGTACACACACGGGAACTATGTCCCCCCCTTGATGCATTTGTGTTCATGTGGCTCCCATGTGTACGTGGTATTCCTATGTTACATAAGTGCTTAGCCTATGAATGTGAGTTCTGTGTGTGTCTGGCATGTAAAGCGAGGTAAGCTGGGGCTTCAGTACAGGGAAGGCACTGTTTTGCAATGCCCATGCTGTAGGAAGTAGATGCTACTAGGTGAGGAAGAGCCTATAAGAATTTAAGGAATCAAGGCTTTCAGGGGCTCTGGGCTGGGCCCTTTTTGCTTCCTCATACTATCCTGGGGCCACATTCTGCATTTCTCCACTGATTTCTCTTTCCCTTTTCACTCCTGATGACATCAGATGAGATTGTGTGGCCTGAGGGTGACGATGCACTGCCCCCAGATGCCCAAGATCTCACCTCAAAACTGCTTCACCAAAACCCTCTGGAGAGACTGGGCACAGGTAAATGATGCCCCACTCTCCTTTCTCACCACTTGGAATGCGGGGAAGGGCGGCTAGATCATGCATCCTGAGATTCTGGCTTCAGATGTGGGCAGGTGCCCTGGATCCTAAAACTGCCCTGTTCCCTGTGTAGGCACAGAAAGAGAAAGGTACTGGGACTGAGGTTTCCAGGCCTTTTTCAAGGTCAGCTTCTCACCTGACTTGCTGACCCAGACTCCACACCCTCCCTGTCTACAGGTGGTGCTTATGAAGTAAAGCAGCACCCATTCTTCACGGGGCTGGACTGGACAGGACTTCTTCGCCAGAAGGCAGAATTTATTCCTCAGCTGGAGTCAGAAGATGATACCAGCTACTTTGACAGTAAGGCCACTGGTAGTATAAGGTGGAGTATAGGTCCAACCTGTCTGCTCAGAGACATCTGCATACTTGGCATTGAGAGTAACTTCTCAGGACCCTGCTGAGGTCTCATAGGATTCTGCTGGCAGGGGCTCTGAAGGGAACTGTCTTGTGTATCTGGCCTAGCCCGCTCGGAGCGATACCACCATGTGGACTCAGAAGACGAGGAGGAAGTGAGTGAGGATGGCTGCCTCGAGATTCGCCAGTTCTCCTCCTGCTCTCCAAGGTTTAACAAGGTGCGACTGAGGAGTCCCAGCCTGGAAGGTTGGGATAAGAAGACCTACTGAGGGACATACCTCGGTCAGGCTCAGGGCGTTGGCGCAGGGCACACTTCCAGAAAAGCAGCAGCAGAGTCCTGAGCTACATAGAACTACTCCAGTTCCTGACATAGAGGTGCCAGGGTCAGGCCAAGTTAGACCAGTGGAATAACTGCTTCCCCAGAGGGAAGGAAAGAACTTGTTCACATTCCTCAGTGCGAAGGATATCTTTTGTCCTTTGGGAGGTGTGGCTGTCAGAACTGTCCCCATTGTGTCCCCTGTGCCCACAGGTATACAGTAGCATGGAGCGGCTCTCCCTGCTTGAGGAACGCTGGACACCACCCCCTACCAAGCGCAGCCTGAGTGAGGAGAAGGAAGATCGCTCAGATGGCCTGGCAGGGCTGAAGAGCCGAGACCGTAGCTGGGTGGTTGGCTCCCCTGAGATGTAAGCACCTAGGGCTCAGCAGAGTAGGTGGCAAGAGATTGTGGGAGGCCTCTGGAAATGTGTCCTGGGGAGGGACATGGCAGTGAGGCAGTGTTCCCAAGGGCAGTCCTAGAAGAATGTCCAAGAAGACATTTTCTGTGATTGTAGCTCATTCATGTAACCCAAGGAAGCCTGGGGGGAAGAGGGCTACTACCTGGGTAAGCTCACCCCAGGCCTCATGACTCACAGATTACGGAAGCAGCTGTCAGTATCTGAGTCGTCCCACACAGAGAGTGACTCGAGCCCTCCAATGACAGTGCGACGCCATTGCTCAGGCCTCCTGGATGTGCCTTGCTTTCCTGAGGGCCCAGAGGAGGCTAGTAGCACTCCTAGGAGGCAGCAGCAGGAAGGGATATGGGTTCTGACACCCCCATCTGCAGAAGGAGCATCAGGGCCTGTCCTGGAACGGCCCGTGGAACGACAGCTGAAGCTGGATGAGGAGTCTCTTAGCCGGGGCAGCAGCTCCTGTCCAGGTGGGCCACACTGGAGAGCCAAAGGGCTTTGTCTGGGGCATGCTGTGGGGAGGGAGGCTCAGTCTCATTGCTGGTCTCATTGTTCACTTGGGCCCACAGCCATGGAGACCCGAGGTCGTGGGACCCCCCAGCTGGCTGAGGGAGCTACAGCCAAGGCCATCAGTGACTTGGCTGTGCGTAGGGCTCGTCACCGGTTACTCTCTGGAGACTCCATAGAGAAACGCACCACTCGCCCTGTCAACAAAGTAATCAAGTCTGCCTCAGCTACAGCCCTTTCCCTCCTCATTCCTGCAGGTGAGATCTCCAAAGAGCTAAGATAAAACTCATAAGGAAAGAACTTGGAATTTCCATGGGCTTGAGCAGGGGCCCGAGTGGCAGATGTGTATGTGTGTGTGCAGGTATCAGAGACTGTGTGTCATTTTGTTACAAAGGTAGAAGTCTCTGAAGATGTGCATTGGTGTCTAGGGGTTGTGCAGGTGCCAGAGGACAAGACAGCACCATGTAATAAGTGCAGGTTTTGAGGCAGAGGGCACATATTCAAATCCTTGCTCCATCACTAAAGCCTCATGACCTGGACAAGTTGTTTAACCCTTTCTAGCCTCTTCATTTTAAAAATGTGGACATTAATAGTGGTTGGCTCATAGGATCATTGCAATGCTTAAATAAAACATGAGTTTGTATCTGTTTTCCATCACCCAAGCCCCATATGAGCCCGGGAAGCTCTGGACAGGTGAGAGGGCTTTGTGGGTCAGGAGCTGTGGGGAAGATGCACCTGGGCTCCGGCTCTATCTTAACTGGAACTGGGCAGGGCTCAGCAGATTAGACAGAGGGCAGCCTGCGAGCGTGGCCAGCCTGAGGCCTATGACCCACTAAGTCCTGGCTTCTTCTTCTCCAGAGCACCACACCTGTTCTCCACTGGCCAGCCCCATGTCCCCACACTCCCAGTCATCCAACCCGTCATCCAGGGACTCTTCTCCAAGTAGGGACTTCTTGCCAGCCCTTGGCAGCTTGAGGCCTCCCATCATCATCCACCGAGCTGGCAAGAAATACGGTTTCACTCTGCGGGCCATTCGTGTCTACATGGGTGACTCTGATGTCTACACTGTGCACCATATGGTGTGGGTATGTCTCGCCATCTAGACCTGTTGTGTCCCAGCTTCATCACTTTTCTTCCTTCCCCTTAGTAGAGGCTGTGTGTCCTTTCTTTTGTCACTGTCCCCGCTATTCACAGAGGTCAAAGGGTGGTGGTGAAGGGGATCAGGGCTTAATAAATAGAAACAAGCCCCACACTTCTTGCTCAAGCTCCAGATTAAAGACTGTTCTCTTCCTGGAATAGCACGTGGAAGATGGAGGGCCAGCCAGTGAAGCAGGGCTTCGTCAGGGTGACCTCATCACCCACGTCAATGGGGAGCCTGTGCATGGGCTGGTGCACACCGAGGTGGTAGAGCTGATCCTGAAGGTTAGTCCTAAGAATGCTGCCTGGTCCTTGATGAGGGTCCTTTGAGGAGGGGGAGGGTATGGCACTGGGTTTTCTCTAGAAGGCAGTGCCTTCACTGGCTAAGGCCAGGAGATCTCCTGAGCTCTTAGTAGAACCAGCAGACAGGACTGGAGAGTCTCTTCTGTGTCTTCCTACCCCCAAACCATTCTTAGTGCCAGTGGAAGCAATTTCCTAATTGGAAAGAGGGAGATAGGTCTTGTTCAGACATGTTGGTACAGGGTCAAAAGCTGGCACTGTAGTACAACCATGTCAAAGGGCAAGGGCAAGAGGAAGAACCCCACCACCATTGTGGCTTAGCCTTATCCTCTGTTTTACTTCCCAGAGTGGAAATAAGGTATCTATTTCAACAACTCCCCTTGAGAACACCTCCATTAAAGTGGGACCGGCTCGGAAAGGTAGCTACAAGGCCAAGATGGCCCGAAGGAGCAAGCGGAGCCGGGGCAAGGATGGGCAGGAAAGGTGAGTGAGGCTTCACGCAGAGCTTGTGCTGAGCACCAGCTGTCGGCCTCTGTTGATGCCTTAGCCTTGGGCCCGGCGTGTGCATCGGCTCAGCTGTGGACTCCTCTCTCTGCAGGAAAAGAAGCTCCCTGTTCCGGAAGATCACCAAGCAGGCCTCCCTGCTGCACACCAGCCGCAGCCTTTCTTCCCTGAACCGCTCCTTGTCATCAGGGGAGAGTGGGCCGGGCTCTCCCACACACAGCCATAGCCTTTCTCCCCGGTCTCCCACTCAAGGCTACCGAGTGGCCCAGGATGCCGTGCACTCAGGTACAAAGGGCTCTGTGCCACAGTAGAGCAGCCCCTGGGAAATATGGAAGTGTCTGAGCTCTGTTTCCTACATGTCCCTCTGTGACTCTTTCAGTCCTGCCCTGAAAGGTCCAGTAGTCTTGGGAGGAGTTGATGAAGGGAGGAAGTGACTTTGTTTCTATAGTCATGATGGAACACTCCAAGGCTGAATCTTTGGACTGTCTCTTGCCTCTCAGTCACTTCTTGCAGCTAACAAGCCTTTGTCCTTGTCTGTCTTTTTGTATGAAGTGGGAGGAAATTCATCCCAGAGCAGCTCCCCCGGCTCCAGCGTGCCCAGTTCCCCAGCTGGCTCTGCGCATACTCGGCCCAGCTCCCTACACGGTCTGGCCCCCAAGCTCCAACGCCAGTACCGCTCTCCACGGCGCAAGTCAGCAGGCAGCATCCCACTGTCACCACTGGCTCACACCCCTTCTCCACCACCAGCAGCTTCCCCTCAGCGTTCTCCATCACCACTGTCTGGCCACGGAGCCCAGGCCTTTCCCACCAAACTTCACTCATCACCTCCACTGGGCAGGCAACTCTCCAGGCCCAAGAGTGCAGAGCCACCTCGCTCACCACTACTTAAGCGGGTACAGTCTGCTGAGAAACTGGCAGCTGCACTGGCTGCTTCTGAGAAGAAGCGACCACCTTCTCACAAGCACGGGCTTGACCTGCCCCACTGTGAGCTGAAGAAGGAACTGTCACCCAGGGAAGCCAGCCCGCTAGAGGTAGTTGGAACCAGGGCTGTGCTGTCTGGGAAAGGTGCACTGCAAGGGAAAGGGGTGCTTCAGTCTGCTCCTTCACGGGCCCTAGGCACACTCCGGCAGGACCGAGCTGAACGACGAGAGTCACTGCAAAAGCAAGAAGCTATCCGCGAGGTAGATTCCTCAGAGGATGACACTGATGATGACCCAGAGAACAGCCAGGGGGTGCTGGAGCCAAACTTGGCACCCAACCCAGAAGTGGGCCAGAGTCTGCCCCCTAGAGGAGCAGGAGAGGAAGGGAAAAAGGAAAGCATCTTACCCAAGGACCCAGGGAACCAGGGTTCAGTGGTCCCAGGCCTCCTGACGGGGGTTATTATGGGGCCTTCCAGAATAGGTCCTACTGTCCACCAGAGGAGGCTCGGGAGCCTACAGGCCTTTGAGGAGGCTACCAGCTCCTCCTTAGCACCCCCCAGCCTGGGGAGGTCTGGACCTCCAGACCTCACTCCGACTGATGGCTGCATAAAGGCCCAGCACCTCCACACCCAGGCCCTGACAGCACTTTGTCCCAGCTCTTCAGGACACATCCCTGCCAGCTCTCCTGCTTCCAGCTCCACCACTGGGATGCCAGGCACATGGCCCTGGAAGTTCCTTACTGAGGGCCCAGACAAGGAATCCCCAAGCAGAAAGACAGCAGCAGGTGGGCTAGCCGGTCCTCCGGATTTGGAAACCACAGCTCTGGATCACCCTAAGAATCTGTCTTCTGGACAAGAGGGAAAATCACAGCCGCTCGATTCCCCTGGTCTGGCCTGTCCACCTCATGAGGTTCTCACCCAGAACCAGCTATGGGAGCCAGAACGTGCACCAGCGAACAAAGAGGAACCGTCCCTGAGCATCCCCAAAGTGCCTGATGCCTCAGGTAACAGGAGGCAGAACGCTCCACGCAGAGGCTGCGCGCTCACCCAGGAGACCGAACCAAGCCCGTTCTGGAGGGGTGAAGAACCAGGGAGCCATCAAAAGCATCAGGATGCCCCATTGACACCCGATGAGTTGTTAAAGCAAACATAGCAGTTGTCACCATTTCTTGCACTTAGACCTGTGTAATACATACTTCTGAAAACCATCTTCGTCTTTTGCTTGCTTCTTTCCTTAAATTGTCAGACATGTGACCAAGAATATAGTGGCAACTGAGACAGTTCCCACCCTCAGGTGAAGGGCACCTAATCCAGAGTCACTTCTCAGACACTGTGAGCTCAAACATGAGAAAAGGTGATAGGTAGTGTGCTGAGTGTGGAAGAGTAGGGGTTGGTTTAGGAAAGAATGTTCAAAGTGCAGCATATATATCTGATATGTTAAAGGAACCAAAAATAATTCAAAGTGGAAATGCATATGCAGATTAAGAAAGGGCTGTATCTAATGGTCCTCCAGGAATTTAGACTTTGTGTGGTTAACGGAGAACCCAAGAAGGCCACGTGACAACGAATATTCCTGCTTTACAGATAAGGAAGGGCAGGCTTTTCTGCATGAGATAGAACAGCTCACACAGATCTGGGATCAGAACTTAGGTCTATCTTGATTCTGGAATTCACATTCATCTCCTAACTTAGAGTGCCTCTTAGCCAGTAAATGGGTTTACCTTGGGATGTATTTGAGCTCTTTGTGGGACATCCAGAAGGAACTCGATGAGTGAGTTTGGAACTCTGGAAGGAAATCTAGACAGATGAGAACCATCAGTATATCATCGGTCATACATTGAGGAACACTGGCATTTAAGACCAAGAAAGAAGATTCAGAAGCAGCAGCCAGGAGAGAATCGTAAAATCTGAGAGAAGAAAGTTTCAAAATGGAGGAGGGGTTGACAGAATGCCGAGAGGTCAAATGAGATAAAAATAGAAAGTTGTGTAAGTCCTTACTGTTTGAAGCCCTTTCTGTTGTCAGGTAGGCCCCAGCAGTAAAGATAGACATCATCATGTACAGTTTTTAATAAACAGAACTGTACTTGGCGAGGACAGAAAAGAAGGGGCGGACATACTGGTACCAAGGTAGAGGGGAGAGTCAAAAGTCAGTATCCCAAGGCAGGGAGACAGGCTTGGTGGGAGTGCCTGGGGTTGGAAGAGGAATGTGGTCTCCGTGGGGAGGCCCAAATTGCAAACCCATCTCACACTGTTGATTGTACTGACTGACCCCACAATCCGACACCTAGGTCTGGAGGTGAGGCGACAGGAGGCTTGAGGACAGGGAGGGACTCAGGTACTATACTTCTAGGCTGCTGGCTGGGCGCCTCTGGAATCCTGGTGCTCTTTGCTGTCCTGTACAGAGAGAGCCCTGGCAGGGCCTCCCACGATGGAGGGGCACGTTTCAAACTTCAGTGCCCTCCTCCACATTTCAAACTGGACTTCCTCCTCCAGTTACTCAGCTGACCTTGGGCCACCCACAATGGACATTGGGAAGATGGCCCACAGGTCACCTCCTGGAGGATAGCTAAGGAGAGAATGTCCGTGAGTAGATCTGGTCAGAAGCACACCAGTCCACAGGAGGGGAGGGGCAGATAATCAAATGCCTGCCCTAAGTGCCAGTGGTGCTGCCCTTGAGAAACCTGAATTATCCCAAAGGGAGTGAGGACTCTTCTGAAAGGACACTTCAGGCAAGTGCTATCATCAGATTTATAGGAAGATCACTAGCTGCAGTGTAGACAGGCTAGACTGCAATCCACAGGCCAGAAACACAATGACTAGTGACCCAGGGTGTTGTCCTGAAGTAGAACAGCAGTAAGGAGACAGCTCTAGTTGAGGGAAGGAGAAGAGGTGGGGTATGGGAAAAGATGCAGAATTAGGAGCCACCAGAAAGTATTGTATGAGATTCAGATTGCCCAGGGAATGTGCAGAATGAAAAAGGAGGCCCAATACATACTAGCTGAGGGGACAGCCCATGAAAAGACAAGGTAGGAAATGAGACCCTGAATCAGGGAAGAAGCCAGGTCATTTTAAGAATTCTTTAATTAAACCAACTGCAGTGGCAGATGCCTATAGTACCAGCACTTGGGAGGCTGCAGCAGCAGGAACACTTGAGCTCAAGAGTTTAGGGTCAGCTGGCAACAGCATAAGATCCCATCTCTTTTTAAAAAAAAGAATTTTGTGATTCACTGTAGGAGGAAAAGTTGCGAAGTGTTTTATACAGTTTCAGGTTTATGTTTTGCAAATAACTGGTTGCTATAATGAGAATCGACTTAGCAGGAATGGAAGAGAGGCCTTTGGTATTAGGGTTAGACATGATATTCAAGATAAAATTAATATGAGTTGGTAAAGGGTTTTATGTAGATAAGCAGCGCTCTCAAAGATGGTGACTATTTCTGACTCATTTGGCTACATCAATTAGAATTTCATTCAATTATGAGACAATGGAAGAGAAACAGAGCCAGGGCTACCAGGTAGCAACTCTGAATTTAACGCTGCATTCAATGTGTTGAGCATGAACTGTCTTCCGATAGAAGTCTGGGCAGGAAAAATGGATGTAACTGGTGTGAGGCCACAGGTGGATTCATGGATATGGATAAAACTCAGGTCACAGGGTGTGGCGGTACACACCTATAATTCCAGCACTGTGGGAGGCTGACACAGGATCCCAAATTCAAACCCAGCCTGGGCAATTCAGTGACTTAGCAAAACAGTCTCAAAAAGGACTGGGAGCTGGGTGTGGTGGTGCCTGTTGTCCCAGCACTCCAGAGGTTGGGGCGGGAGGATTGCTACTATTTTGAGGCCAGCCTGAACTACACAGTGAGACCCTGTCTCAAAAACGGGGAGAGGAGGGTGGGAATGTATCTGAGTGTAGAGACCCTAGGTTCAATCCCTGGTACCATTAAAAAAAAGCTGTAAGTGAAAAGGCTGGAGGAGTCCAACACTCAAAAAAGAGGAAAACTGGGTGAAAGTTATAATGGAGTCAATGAAAGCATTTCAGGAAGAAAACAGTCAACAGTGACAGGTACTGCTGGGGATTTGGCTCAGTGATGGAAGCACCTGCCTGGGAGGCATGAGGGTGTAAGGTGCAAACAGTGGAGAATACTAAAGACCGTAAAGTGAACAGTTCCGGTAATGATGGAACCTGTGCTAACAGTCAGGTGAAGAAATAGACATGCGATTTTTCAGGATGCTTGGCTCTGCAGATAAAAAGGCTGAGATGAGTAAGGATTAGGGAGCCAGAACCAACCATATTTAAATGGCAGTGGGGATGCTCCAATTGGGAGGAAACAGTAATGGGAGAACTGATCATTGATGCTTGAACATACCTAAGAAAGTGGGAGACAACACTCCAAAGTGCATGTGGAGCAACTGGTTTTACAGAGGTGATGTTCTCATTGATACTCAAGATAAAATGAGTCTGAAAAGGGTTTTATGTAGATAAGCAGGGCTATCAAGGATGGTGACTATTTCTGACTTATTTAGCTACAGGAGTTAGAATTTCATTCAACTATGAGACAATGGAAGAGAGAACCAGGGCCACCAGGGTAGCAACCCTGAATTCAGCACTGTAACTCCTTCATACAGTTGGGAAGGAAAGCAATTACATGGCAGTAGGCAGGTTTGTAGGTGGTGGTGGGGAGGAATTCAGTCAGCTCTGTTTTTCTCTGTGAAGCAAACAACCCTGAAGTGCCTGTGGGACACCTAAGCACCCAGTGGCCAGCCACCAGGTGGAGTTCAGAAGAGAGAACTGGGCAAGAAGTTCAAAGTCGGAGTGTCCCAAGCATATTAGAGGGAACAACTCAGGTTTGAGAGAAATCATCACAGATCACAACAGTACTTTTTGTTGTTGTTGTTGTTGTTCTTATGTTTTGAGGTCATGGCATGATGTCTCCACCCAAAACAGGACACAGACTCAGATACTGAGTGAAGAGATTAAAACTGAGAGCCACTTCCGGCGCCCTTCCCATTTGTTTCCTGGTTGTCATGTAGTCTTGCTCAGAAGTAGGTGTGTTTCTACATTCTACTTGGAGGCTGGGGTTCCTGCTGCCCCAAGCCCTGTCTCCTCTCCAAGGCACTGTAGGGTTCCTACTCATGGGGAACACAGTCGGCACACAGAAGACAGCCTCTTACAGTGCACTTCTCAGCCATAGGTTTCCGGCCTCATTCACTTGTGTACTCAACTGCAAAGTCAGATTGAGCAGGGGAAGGGCCAGTGGTTCTAAATGACCTTGCCAGTGTTCTTCCTCTCCACTATATTTTAGCTACACAGCACTTTCAAGACTACTGCTGTGAAGCCGAGGATAGTGGGGCACCCCTGTAATACTAACAGTCCAGCAGTTGAGGCAGGAGGATCGCTGCAAATTCAAGGTCAGCCTGGGCTACGTAGTGAGTTTAAGCCCCAGTTCAGCCCGAGGACCTGTCTTTTGGTGTTTACTGGAGATTTAGGAGTTTTAATGACTTTCAGTACCTTAGACTGCTTAAACTATCCCATCCCCAAACCTGCCCCAATCGACCCCTCCATAGCATGAAGACAAAAAGTGCTTTATTACAATGTCTTTATTGCATTACTGGAGCAAGTTGGCCAGACTGTCCCCTCTTGGGGAAGGTAAAAAACAAAATGCCCAACCAATACAGCATCACCACTTACCTTCCCCCCACCCTCCCCCACAACTGCACAGCAATGTCTGAACACATCTGGTGACACAATTTGCGATTGGCCTAGGAACTACATTATGAATTGTCCCAACACAAGACATATGGTTGGCTTCCTTGTGAATCATATTTTTATATAAACTACATGAATCTCCTTGGACTACATCAAAGACAACAGAAGAACAGATTTTTCACAAGTAACAACAGGGCACCAAAGTCACATGCTGCAATTTGTAAGGAAACAATGTTGTCTGTCACAAGTGGCTGGAAATAAAGCAAGGTGAGCAGTTGGCAGCAAGGGGCCTAGGCAGGTCCTCTTTGGACCCTCTGGTTTCTAAGCCCTACTCTGGAGTCTTAACTGGTAACACAGATCAACTTGGAAACCAGGACTTGCCAGAAGCAATTCCTGGCTCAACAGAATGCATGGGGTGGGTTCCTTGCAGCAAGAAGAGGAAATTCATGGAAGACACCAAACTGGCTCTTAAAGCTTCTTCAGAGTGTCTGAGGTGTAAAGTAAATGGGAAATCCCATAAGGTCTTGGAGAGGGAGTGGCAATGTTTGGAAGTCTTCATCCTTGGCCAGGTCAGTGATAAGGACACAGGCAACCTACTGAGCCATGGCAAACTTTGGTACCTATGGCCAAGAAGACACACAGCACTGTTCTGTGATGAAAGCTCCACCTGGAAAGGAAGGGCCTGGGACCTGTGTCTAGCCATCCCCATGCCGCTTTTAGGTTGATGGCTGGTGATGAGCACCTCTGGTCTTGATCTGTATCTCTACCTCTGTCACAGTGAGACTGCAGTTAAGATGCCAAAAGAGAGATTTCTGGGGCCCAGATCATGGGATAGGAGGTAGAGTCAAACTCCTAAGAAAGCCAAAACTTGCTCCCAAGACATAGGATAAAGGAGTAGCATCTTGCCTCCCAACACACTTGGAGCCCAGTGGTTGGTGTACTGGCCCCTATGCCATTTCCACTGGTTCGGGATCAAGCAAATCATGTGACAACTGGTTAGAAAGGATACATTCTGATTTCTTGAATCATCTTGGGTCTTAGATCCTATAAAGCAATAAATTTAAGAATGAAAAAGGGGTAAAAAGGAATGTACAACTGACAAACAGCACCCCTTCTCCACAACCCAGCACAAGTACAGACATTTAGTTGTTACTTGCACTCCCTGCACACCCTCCATGTCTGTCCAACAAGGTACAGACACACATACTCATCAACACTACAGGGATGTACCCCATCCTATTTTGGTTTAAGACGCTCAGAACACACTAGAAGCGCACAGGAGGGATTCCGGGCACCATCACTGCACTGGTTAGAAAGCAGGTTCCACATCAGGCACAAACCACTTAGGGATGGCGGGCAGCAATTGGACTGGCATTCCGCAGTGGAACTTCAGCAAGATTGCAGTCTGGCGTTTTGGGGAAAGGATGTGCTGGCTGTCGATAAGGGCTTTTAAGTCAGAACAATAATACTGGAGGGGGTTCATTTGTCTTGATCTTAGTCCTGAAACTCCCAGGCAAACAAGGAAAAGCCAAAGCTACACCCTTTCTTTCCTATCTTCTTTGCTAGAAACTGGAAATTTTTCCAAAAATTTTAATCTGTCATGGTCCATTCTAGACACCGTCACCCAGTTAAGTGCTCAGGTAAAGTAATATTTTTCTTTTAGCCCCAAAACGAGCTTTCCTAGCTATAAGACTTATAGACCAAGTCCTGGGTACTGGCTACTGTGGCTCAAATGCTTGACTCACACTAAGCCCATTATGGTTCCAGGACTGGCTCAGGGGCAGCTGGACTCTATCAAATGACTGTGGGGCATAAAGGAGTCCAGAGTGGATGCCTGCCCTCCACTCTGCTCTGCTAGCTTCCCGGCCTAAAATCACAAACACTTGAGCATGAGGGCAGACTCTGCACATTGCCTTAACGGCAAGGTAACAAAAAGGCAAAGACAAAAGCTTCCAGATGGCTTCTACTAACAGTCTAAACTCATAGCCCCCTTCTCTCTTTCCTGCAAAAGCTTCAGAAATCACTGTATGTGTAACATGGTATGACCTTCACACTGGACACCAGGGCTCTGGCTCTGTGATTTACTGAGGTCTCTGACACAATCTAATACCCTTTCCTTAGCCAGCTATGGCTCCTAAACCCTACCAGCAAAGAAGAGGGAGATGAAGGGAAATTAAGCCATGTAACTTAAGCCATATGGTTCTTGCAGGGCCTTTTTTATTTTGGAGACAGATCTCACTACGTGCAGTTCAGGCAGACCTTAAACTCACTATGTAGCTGAGGCTGGCCTCGAACTGCAGGGATTCTCCTGCCTCAGCCTCCTGAGTGTTGGCATTACAGGCATGCACCACCAACTTGGCCTCTTGCAGGGTCTTTAAACATGGGGAAGCACATATAAGAATGTTGTTCTATATTTGGTATATCAAGCCATCTAAAAGCACTGGATTGCACTTTTTCTTTACTCATACAAACAAGTTACAAAGGTTTCAAACAACATCATTCTTTAGGCTAAACGAACACCACACAAGCACCGACTTCATTTTATGATTCAAAGTTCACTATCTGCACAAAAAGAATGCTATTCCTCATCTCAGAGATACAAGGTGGGACAGAAGAAAATGCACTGACCGATGTTAGTGTTTGCTAAAACTCACATTTCTCATTCTCCTATTTTCAAGTTTTGGTACAGAAGCCTGCATTCAGCTACGAGTGCCACCTTCTCTGTTTAGACCTTGGTCTGGCAACTAATATTGCTTTGTTGGTTTCTGAACAATATATTTCTTTAGGCAGGGAGACAGTGAGATGGTAAAGCTTAAATTGTTAATGTTTGTAAGAAATAAAGTACCTTCAGTTGAAGGGTCTGGTTTTTGTTTGTTTTATCCTGTTGGTTTAGTTTATTTCTGTTTTTTTTTGTTTGTTTGTTTGTTTCATTTTGTTTTGTTTTGTTTTTGGTAATGAAATCCTAAATCTCCCTATTTTCTTTTGGTTGCTTTTTTTTTTTTTTTTAATCAAATTACATTCTATCACAGGCAACCTTGTTTTGGGAGAAACAGTGACTACCAGAGTAAAACAACTCCCAACCCAGATGAAGACCAAAAGAAAATCTGTCTCTTCAGAGGCTTTCAAATCCCAACCTCTACCCGCAAACCCAGAATGTTCTGGTGAGGGTACCTGGCTAAACAGAAACAAAACCTTCAATGAAATAGAAATAGACTTTCCAAAAAACAGCATCTGCTGAGTCCCAGAGACCCCAGGCCCCTTATTTCCCCATCCTGGCCGGCTTCTGCTTGGCCTCTCCACTTCACATTCACAAAATCACTTCTTGTGCAAAACAAGCAGTTCACGTAGAAAGAATGCCCTCATCATAGTCTAATAAAAACTAGAAAAATGCTAGCGCACTCCCCCTCTATCTGCACAGCGAGGGCATCTGTGCGTGGACAGGGTAGGCAAGCCTGACGTTGAGGGAGTCATTGTGCTGAACCAGGGATGTCTGCTGGTAATGGAGCACCAGCTCCTTCAGCGAGCTGTACAGGTTGTAGGGCTCTGCGAAGCCGTATCCCCGCGCAGTGCTGTAGATCACACAGTGCTTCACTTCCCCGTCGGCACTGCAATGACACCACAGGAAACATGTTACGGCGGTAACAACCGATAAAGGGACAATCAATGGCCAGAAATCTGACAGCCGTTGTTAGACAAAGGAGACTCAGAAGTGTTTTGTCAATCAAAGCTTAGAAAATTGTGTTCCCCTCACCCTCTTATAGACCTGCCCACAAATACATTAAAACAACCATAAATTTAAGGAGTTTATTTCTCAACTCTCAGTTTTATTCACTGACCTGTATTTTCTGTTTTTATGTTAGAACCTCATAGTCTTATTGTGTCTCTGTACTAAGTACTGAAATCAATACCTTGTTTCTACATTTTCCAGTCCATTTTGACTATTCTGGGTTCCCTGCCTTTTGATACAAGTTTCAGTAACATCTTATCATCCACAAATATTCAGCTGGAATTTTTTTTTGTTTTGTTTTGTTTTTTGCGGCACCGGGGATCGAACTCACAGCTCCACGCCTGCCAGACAGGCGCTTAGGCCACTGAGCCAAACTCCCAGCCCTTCAGCTGGAATTTTGAAAGGATTGTGCTGACTGTATGTGGACGTTGACTTGGGAAGTTATGCTATTTTAAGTATTCTCAATGCTCAGGACGTCTTTTTGCTTATTAAAAGTCTTAACGTCTTTCAATGATGCTTTGTAATTTTCAGAACAATTCTTGTTTTTTGGTTTTATTCCTACTTATCTCATCATCTTGATACTATTATAAATGGTGTATCTTTTTTTGTTGTTTGTTTTTTGAGACAGGGTCTCACTATGTAGTTCAGGCTGGCTGTAACCTCACTATGTAGCCCAGACCAGTCTCAAACTTTCTGTGATCCTTCTGCCTCAGCCTCCCAAATGTTAGGATTATAAGCACGTGCTACCACACCCAGCATCATTTCATTTTTGGATTGTTCATGCTAGTATACAGAAATGCACCTTTGTATTGTGTAACCTGTAACCTTTATGAACTCACTTCTAACAGTTTATTTCTTCCTTTCCAATACGGATGCCTTTTTTTTCTTTTCTTTTCTTTTTTTGCCTAATTGCCCTTGCTAGAGACTCTTCTACAATGATGAAGAGCAGTGCCGTGCTAAGAGCAGGCATCCTGAGCTTCCTCATCTTAGGGAAAGACAAACAGTTGTTCATCATTAATGAAATATGACATTAGCTGTGGGTTTTTCATTGATATACTTTTATCAGGGAGTGAAAATTCCCTCCTATTCCTGGCTTCTTCCATTTTGTTGGTTTGTTTGTTTGTTTGTTTGATGAAAGAGTGTTGGATTTTGCAAAAGCTTTTTCCAAATCTATTGAGATCATGTAATTTTTGTCCTTTATTCATATGGTTTATTGCATTAATTGCTTTTCTTGTGTCGAACCACCCGTGCATTCTTAGGATGAATCCTATTTAGTCATGGTATCTAATCCTCCTCCTATGGTTCTGGAGCTCCCTTGCTAGGATTTGGTTCATGATGTTTTTAACACTGTGGAAAACCACATCCCTGATGAGTGTTGCCAATAAGCTCTGTAACTTACTTTTCTTCTCATGTCTGTGTCTGTTTTTGGTATCAAGATAATACTGCTCTCATACAATGAATTACAGACCCTTCTCATTTAATGATTGAGTTCCATTCCTGCAACTAGGCTGCTAAACAAGAAACAACTTATAATATTACATTATAATATTCAAAACAAATGGTCAAAGGAAATTCCAATTTGATGACTTTGCTTTTAATTTGCATAATTCTTACATGTATACTGTAATGTACAACAACATAAATCTACAGGATTGTACAGTACAATCAGCAAAAATTACTCTACAAACAAGGTGTACAGTACAAAAAAATACACTGAGGCTCTATAAACAAGACGTATAGAACTGTACCAAAAAAAAAGATGGGTCCTAAGTCCAAGCAGCCGGTTGTAAATCTGAACATTGCAGCATGGTCCTAAGTTTAAACAGGTAGGTCATTACATGAGGAATATCTGTAGAAAGAATTCTTTCCTCTTCTGTTTTTTTCTGTTTGTGAGAGATGGGTTTTTTTTGTTTTTGGTCTTTTTGAAACAGGGTTACTTCCCAGCACTCGGGAGGCTGAGCTAGGTAGAGCGTTGTGAGTTTGAGGCCGGCTTGGGCTACAACGCAAGCACAAGGCCGGCCTGAGCTACACAGTGTGACCCTGCCTCAAAAAACTAGGGCTGGGAGTTTGGCTCAGTGATCCAAGCGCCTGTCTGACAGGCACGAGGTTGTGAGTTCAATCCCCGGTGCTGCAAAAAAAAAAAAAAAGAAAGAAACAGGGTTACTATGCAGTTCAGATTGGCCTTGAACACACTTTGTAGCATTTGTATTTTAAATATGTGGTAAAAATCCACTAGTAAAGCTACTAGGACCTGGCCTTTGCTTTTTGAGTAGTTTTTTTTCTTTAATAATTCCATTTTTTTCTTATAGTTCTATTTAAATTTTCTAATTTTCTGGAGTCAGATTTTGGAGTTCATGTGTTTCCAGAAATTTGCCCAACAATAAATATAGGTTTTTTAAATTCTTGACATATAAAGTATTTATAGTATTCCTTTATTATCTTTCTTTATTTCTATAAAAATGCTCCCTCCTTTGGTACCTGCCTGTAATCCCAGCACTCCAGAAGCCTAGGTCAAGAAGATGAAAAGTTGGAGCCTAACATGAGTAACCTGGCAACTAAGCAAAATCACGAGTCAAAAATAGAACAGTTTTTAAAAGGGCTTGGTATGTAACTCAGTGCAAAGGGCTAAGGGTCAATCCCCAGTATTGCTTTAAAAAAAAAGAGCCCCTTCATTCATCTTGATTTTAGTAATTTGCCTCCTCTTTTTTTAAACTTCTTTGTGAATTTTTTTTTCCTAGAACCAACTTTTCAGTTTCTCTGATTTCCTTGTTTTCCACTGTCTTTTAATTTATTCCAGTTCTAATCTTCTTATCCCTTTTCTTCTGAGTTTCATTTGCTCTTTTTCTAGTCTAAGGTAAGAGAAGGCTGCATTATTAACTTGAGATCATTATTTCCACTCTCAGTGCCTAAGCTACTGATGTGCATCTTAGCACTGCTTTAATTTCTTATGTGGTAGCTTCATTTCACTCATCTGAATGTATTTTCTAATTTCTCTTGCTTTCTTTATTCAACCCACTGGTTATTTAGGAATGTGTTATTTACTGTCCATGTATGTGTTAATTTTTCAAATTTCTTTGTTTTTATTTTTTATACAAATATTATTTCTTTTTTTTTTTTTTTTTTTTTTTTTTTTTTTTTTTTTTTTTTTTTTTTTTTTTTTTTTTTTTTGTTCGTACCGAGGATTGAACTCACAACTTCGCGCTTGCAGGGCAGGTGCTTATGCCGCTGGGCTAAATCCCCAGCCCGTGTTTTTATTTTTAATTTAATTCCATTGTGGTGGGACATCAGTGGTATGGTTCAATCCTTTTAAATTAAATGAGACTTTTATTATGGTCTAAACTATGGTTGATCATGGATTTTTTTTTTCAAATCCATTTTATTCAAAGATAAAAAGAAGAAAAAGAACTACAACAAATTTCAAAGCACGTCAATCGGGATCATGAATGTTTTATGGGCATTTGATATTCTAGCTTTTTTTTTTCCCTGGTACCAGGAATTGAATTCAGGACCTTGTGTTTGCCAGGCAGGCGCTTATGCCACTGAGCTGTATCCGTGGCCCTCTGTGTGCATTTGAAAAGAAAGTGTATTCCACTGTTATTGGGTAGAATGTTGTTCAAGTTTCTGTTTCTTTGTTGATCTTCTAGGTAGCTATTTACCCCTAATCAATGTCTTATTTTCTCTCTCTTCTCTCTCTCTCCTACCCTTCTCCCATCCTCGCTATCTTGCTCCACCCCCTCCCGTACTATGGCTTGAACCAAGGGCCTTCACACTGAGTTACATCCCTCTAGCCCTTTTTATTTTTGAGACACGGTTTCACTAAAATGCCAGGCAGGGCTCAAATCTGTGATCTTCCTGCCTCAGCCTCCCAGAGTACTGGGATTATAGGTGTATGTGCCACTACACCCAGCTCATAGGGCCCTCTTTGGTATATACTACTGGTTATTCACTCAAAATTGATGAATAAAATATATGTGACATATCTATACAACAGAATATTACTTAGCAATAAAAAGAAACGAAGTACTGATACATTCAACACCAATGAATCTTGGAACCATTATGGTAAATCAAAGAACCCATTAATGATAGGATTATACTCTGTTATTGCTAAGATGCAGCCTGCATTTTTTATTTTTGTTAAAGATACTACAGATTTCTTATTTATTTTTTAGGTACTAGGAATTGAACCCAGGTCTTTCACACTGAGCTAAAGCACCAGTCATCATACCTGGCTAAATTTCTTATTTTCCAAATGGTAACAACAAGAGGATTACAAGTTTTCACTACCTGACTCTCCAGGATGCACTGCTGGCTGCAGGTCTTTAACCTGAGGAGTCCTGCGAGATCAGTAACTTCCTACGCTTCTTTATGATGTGAACAGAAATTAAAATGGAAAAGCAAGTGAGTTTATCTTAATGTCTTACTATGAGGTGTGATGTTTTTTAAAAAGATTTTATATATATATGTATATATATATACACACACACAGTGAATGTTGCTGCCATGTGCCATTCAACAAGAAGACAGAGATCTTCAATATAAAGAGCAGCATTTGACCCTTAGTAACAACGTATTACAAGTTTCAACTTGTTCAGCCCATCGGTTGTGAGCAATGGCTGAGACATGTGTTTTGGAGTACGCCATAAATCATGGATGACATCAACACCTTTCACTGGAGCTGTGCAATTGTGCTACTTCAGATTGAACTTTTTAAGAAATGTCATCATGGGAGATGAAACTTGGGTCTATGATTATGATCCTAAGACCACACTTCAAGAGTTCTCACAAGAAAGCACTCTCCTCATGCAAAAAAAAAGTGAATCAATTTACCTTTATGGAATTGTGCAAACTGAGTTTGTACCCACAAACACTACAGTGAATTCTGAATAGTATAAGAAATTATGTAAATATAAAATAGACTGAGAAATGGAGAGTTTCATCCTCCACCATGACAACATTCCTTTATCAGACATAGCTTCTGATACAGCAATTTCTGTCCAAAATAACATTATGGTGCATCTTTGTCCACCTTATTCACTGGATCTGGCCTTGTGCCACTTCTGGATGCTCCCCAAAATCAAACTGACTGTGAAAGGCTAAAGTTTTTTAACTGATTGAGGACATCAAGGCAGCAACAACAGCACAACTAAAAACACTCATAAAAAAAGGACTTCCAAAACTGCTTCAGAAAGTGGCAAGGATGAGGAGATAAGTGTGTTCAAAGACAGAAGTATTTCAAGGAGGATTAATGGAAATGTGTCTTTTACTGTAAAAATTTTTAAAAATTTAAACATTCACTGTATTTTTAATCAGACCTCAATATGATTATTTTAAATTTGCTATGAGATTCTTCTGAAAAACTGAACTTATTCAGGTTTCTACTTCAGCAAATGTCCAAAGTATACTGAGAGGTCACTGCAGGGTGGCAAACAGTAGGAGATCTTTGTGATGCCAGCCTCTCTTTGCCTCTAACCATCCTCAATAGGAAGCAGGAATAGTTTCCATAGGCAAGGGAAATCTACACTGCTATGGACAAGACTGTTGCTCAGGGAAGGGGAACATGAAGACAGTTCTCCAGGAGTTGCTGTCTATTCCTTTGTTTCTCAGGATTAGCAAAGTAGCTGGCCAGCACCCTCCACAGCCAAGTCCTTAACCTACAGGCTGCCAACCGATGACCTGGGTGAGAAGAAAGAATTGAGCTTACTGCCTTCCTTTTCTTATTATTATTCTTAAAAGAGTTCAAATTTTACAAAATCACCCTTTCCAGTCATTTCCACTCAGGTAGCTTGAGCAGCCCAGGTCAAAGAGAAAAAATACATTACAAGTAGTTCCATCTTGGAATGACAGTAATCCAATTCATTTTTCAACTTCTCCCCACTTTCTGCTCATAGATAACCATTCATCCTTTCCGGGTCTGGCTCTAATGCCTCTTTTCCAAAACCTCCCAATCTGCTTTCCTCCCAGAATTAACAGATCGGCATGTGCACAGCCTACTAATGATAACTATTTCACAATGATACTATTTATCTTGGATATTTTATGAAATTTTTATAAAGCCTGGTGCAGCTAAAATATGTGTGTTTTGAAAGCTGGTAAATTTGGATTCAAATTCTGAATTTATGACATAAACAGAAAACTGAAGGCAAGATGTAAAGCACTGCGCACTGTAACTATGGATATCTTTCTTCTATCCTCTCCTAGCCTCTTTGAGGGCACAGTTGCTCTGCCATCTTTGCTTGCCTTCTACTATACCCATCATTAGTATCATTATTCTAACAGTATTACTAGGTAATGCTTATTATGAACCAGCAATATCTAAAGCATATTACATTGCATATATTAAGTTATTTAATCCTCACAAAACCCCCAAAGCGGGTATTTTTATTAGCATCCTTCTTATGCAGATTAAGAAACTAAGCAAAGAAGTGGTAGAGTCAAAATTTGAGCACACTGTATCTGGCACCAATGCTTGCCCTCACAATCATCATTTCCTTTCCAAGTACGAACTGTCAATGCCATCTCTGCCTTCTCAAAGAATATACACCACAGCAAAATCTGACCAAGGCATGGTTACTGGTTATCACATAATTTCACTCTCTCTCCCTCTTTTTAAGGCAGAGTCTCACTATACAGCCCAGACTGGCCCAAACTTACAATCCTGCTGCCCCAGCCCCCAAGTACTGGGATCACCCTCATGTGCTACCACAATTACCTATTTCCTAGTAAAAGGAAACAAGCTTAAAAAGAAAAAAGTCATAAGATTATCTTAACCCTCATTTTTTATCACGACCAACAGATTAATATTCCACTTCAAAATGTACAGTGTCTCTTCTGATGGAAAAACAGCTCTATTTAACCAAGCCTTTCCTAATCAGACAATAGAAACCACGTTAGGCATATAGGAAACTAGAAGAATTAAGTGATTTATCATGTAAATTTAAATCCCCAGGATAATTTTAGGTATCATTTCTTCCCAAGAAGACTTACACTACAGAACAGGCATAGCACCCTTTCTTGCTGCTCTCCCGAATCAGGAACGCCCCGTCGGGTTTCCCATAAAGCAAGTCTTCTGCTTGCACTCGATTGACGTCCTCAACAAACCAGGTCTTCTCATCATAATGTGGTAGGTTTTCATCTTCTTCACTGATAAAATAGGCCCTAAAAGTTAAGAATTAAAAATAATGTTTTTAATAAAAATTTCTATCTAAAGATAAATTTGTGAATAAAACAATTTTATACCTAAAGGCAAATTCATGAATAAAATGATCTTCTAAATCTTTAACCATAAAATAACAAGGCAAAACTGTGGTCAGTCAGTGTTTTCTTGTTTTGTTTTGTTTTTTTAACAACCTTATCACCTGCAGGGTACACAAAGCACAGAACTCACATGTTTCAACCAATAAGCTGAAACATGAGTATCTGAAGAGCAACACAGATGCCCCAGTCGCTAGGCAGGTTTCTGAATTCAAATGCCTGTAAGGCAATGCACTTCAAAAGAGTTGCGAAGTTCTCGATTTAGTACCATCAAATGACAGAACCAACTCTTCGCAGGTACAGAGTCCACATATCACACGTAACAAAGTCCCTGACACAAAGGCTCAAGAGAACTTACTCATCAGCATCCTCATTCTTGATTCCCAGCCATGCATTCAGGCGCTTCTGCCTCACTCCTTTGTGATTGAGCCATCTGCCAGAGGGAAGACACCAGTGTCAGAGCCTTACACAAAGTGCGCAAAGTAGCTATGTCTGAGCTGACCAAACTTCGAGTGTCCAGGAAAAACTCGTATCTCTAATCTTGCCAGGAGTCGCCAGAGCTTTCCTTAAATTTCCCTATACATACCTCTCTCTCTTTCTGTTTTCATCTTTTGGTTCTTTTTGTTGTTTGTTTTGTTTTGTTTTTTGTCCTGAGACAAGGTCTCACAAGGTACTGCAGGCTGGCCTTGAACTCACTTATGTAGCCCTAATGGTAATCCTCCTACCTCAGCCTCCCAAGTGATGGGATTACAGCTGTGCGCTACCACGCCCAGCTGTTTTGGTTTTATGAGACAACATCTTGCCTGTACTTCAGACTGGCCTTGATTTCACTCACTATGTATTTCCGCTTCAGCCTCCCAAGTACTGGGATTACAGGCATGCGCCATCATACCCAGTTACCTCTATTACTTTTCTTTCAACTAATACCATGATGACTATGTACTACAAATATGTACTAATTTTTAAAAAAGAAAAAAAAAAGCCTAATACATAATGAATTAATCTTTTTTGCAAAAAGCATAAATACAGAAAGCTACTTGAAATTAGGCTTATCTCTCACTTTTCATTTTCCTTTTCTAAAAGCTTATGCCACCAAATGCACAAACACTTGCACTCAAATCCAGTAGGACATTTTTTTTTTTTTTTTTTTTTGCGGCACCGGGAATCGAGCTCACAGCCTCACACCTGCCAGACAGGCGCTTAAGCCACTGAGTCAAACTCCCAACCCTAGTTTTTTGAGGCAGGGTCGCACTATGTAGCTCAGGCCGGCCTTGCGCTCGCGTTGTAGAGGACATTTGTTTCTGAAATCATCAGTTTGGTGAACATCCCAATTGCCACTAAGGTAGAAGATCCATTCGCTGTATGGCCCACTGAATTAAGTTTCAAATTCTAACCAGAAATTTCAAGGTCTACTTTTGCACCTAAGTAAACCACAAGAAATTCAGGTAGCAAGTTGAGTAACTGATACGAGTTTACTTCCTTATCAAACAAATCAACTATCTTAAAATATATCAACATTTAGCTATCAAAGGATGTAAACCATCACGTTTAGTTCCTTTCTGATGGCCTGTGGTCTGCCAGCGGGGAGGAGTGTAAAAAGTCTCCCTCACCAAAGACTCCTTAGCATTCAGGTCGCACCATGGATACCTGCTCAGAGTGTCTGCCCTAACTGCCCTCAGGCAGCCCCCTCTCTCCCTGGAACTGACCTTATTTTATCATATTCACAGCACTTGGCTGAAACTTATTATTTTGTATTTCCTCTATTTATGTTTATCTCCTTTATAATGTAAGTTGCTTTTAAAAAGGGGGAAGGGGGGCCCTGTCCTGTTCATGTCTATATTCCCAATGTTTAAAATGGTATAAGCACAGGACATTCAATTAATATAAAGTAAATATTTACTGGCAGGTTACATTTAATATTAACATTATCTTTAAAAAGAAAGAAAAAAGGCCAGGCGTGATGGCGTATTCCCATAATCCCAGCACTTGGAATGCCGAGGCAGGAGGATCACTGCTGAGTTTGAGGTCTTTGAGGTCAGACTAGGCTATAAAGTGAGTTCAAAGCCAGCCCAAACTGCCTAGTGAGACTCTGTTTTGCAATGACCCAAAAATAAATAAATAAATAAACAAATAAATAAATAAATAAAATTTTAAAAAGGAGAGAGAGAAAATAGCTAAGTATCATATCCTTTCTTTGCCCCTACTCCAGCAATTGGTGGTGAAAAGTATATATACTGTCCTTTCTAAAGATCTAATTGGCCTTATAACCCAACTGTCACACTTTCAGAGGAAAAGGGCTTGTGTTTCACTCTAAACTAGAAGATTAAGATGGGAAGTCCCTGAGCAAAAGGATAGAAAAAATAGTTGAAAGCTAAAGCAGTAGTCCTGGAGAAGAGTTCAAGCTTCCCCTAGAGCACAGCTCAGGTATGAAATGGAGTAGCTTAAATACAGGACACCTTGAATAGAATATAAGAAGAGTTTTAAAGTGCAGAATCTGGCCAGGCATGGTATACACACCTGTAATCCCAGCATTCTAGAAGGCTGAGACAGGAGGACTCCAAGTTCAAGCCCAGCCTCGGAAACCTAGTGACACCGTCTGTCTACAAATTAAAAAAGGCTGGGGGGTACACCTCAGAATCTCAGTACATAGGCCCTGGGCTCAATCCCCAGTACAAAAGAAAAGCAGTCTGTTGGCAGTCAATCAGGAGATTACCGTAAAGGGTATTTAACCAGATAGCAGAGCCTGAGGTCTAGGAGCAGAGGAAGGGGTGATAACGAGTGTGGTCAGGAGTGGGGGGACAAAGAGCTTTGTCCGCTGCTAATTTCCTGGTGCTACTTCAAGAAAACAATTCTTACTAGATCCGACTGTAACTCTGTGTGTGTGTGTGTGTGTGTGTGCGCGCGCGCACGCGCGCGTGTGTGTAGGGAATGGGAAAAGCCCCAATAAGAAATGAGATTAAATATTTTCCATATAAAGCCAGGTGTAGTGATGCATACACCTGTAATCCCAGCACTCAAAAGGCTGAGGCAGGAGGATCTCAAAAGAATAATGCACAAATATTTTCCACATAAACAGGCAAATGGGTGCTTGGAATGAGTTAATTTTAATTTAAAATGGACACAAACTTGTCTTACATCATATTCCCTAAATAAGAGTAAAGTGAGATACTATATGTATTACTCTGAAGAGAAAAACCACTTGTAACTATTTAGAGTTATTAGTGCTGGCGTTGTAGCTCAGTGTTAAAACACACCTAACACAAGTCAGGACCTGGGTTTAAGCCCTAGCACCAGAAAAAAACATCAGTTATCAGAAATATAATAAGATGTGATTCACAGCCAGGTGTGGTGGTGCATGCCTTTAATCCCAGTACTTGGGAGGCTGAGGCAAAAGGATTGCTGTGAGTTCAAGACCAGCCCAGGCTACGAAGTGAGTTCAAGGCCAGCCTGAACTGCATAATGAGACGCTGTCTCAAAAACTAGGGCTGGGGATTTAGCTCAGTGGCATAAGCAACTGCCTGGCAGGCGCAAGGTTGTGAGTTCAAGCCCCGGTACCAAAAAAACGATGTGATTCACTTACTCCAAGAAAACTAGGCTGTCACAGCTGGTGTGAATGTAAAATAGTTCAATTGCTTTTCATAACAGTTAAATACAGAATTATAATATAATTTAGGAATTCCACTCCTTGGATGTACTCAACATCTGTTCACAAAACATGGACATGAATGTCTAGAGCTGCATTAATGACAACAGTCAAAAGGTAAGAACAGGGGCCGGGGGTTTAGCTTAGCAGCACAAGCACCTGTCCAGCAAGCGCGAGGTCATGAGTTCAATCCCCGGAACCAAAAAAAAAAAAAAAAAAAACAGGTAAGAACAGCCTAAATGTGCATCAGTTAATGCCAGTTAAATAAAATGGGGTACATACATATAAAGGAAAGCTATGTGGCCATAAAAATGAAGTACTGATACATGCCCCAACATGGATGAACCTTGGAAACATCACGCTACGTGAAAGAAGCCAGTCATAAAAAATTACGTGGGATGTTTCCACTTATATGAGATGTCATGAATAGTTAAATCCATTAAGATGCAAAGAACAGTGGTTATTCAGGAGTGGCAAGATAAGGTGATACAGGGGATAAGGATAATAGGTAAAAGGTACGAGGTCAGTGTGTGTGTGTGTGTGTGTGTGTGTGTGTGTGTGTGTGTGTATGGTGTTGAGCATTCTCCTTCTAATGTTTTATTTTCAGACAGCATCCTGCAAGTCACTAAGGTGCCCAGGTTGGACTGGAACTGTGCTTCTTCTGCTTTAGCCTGCCACCATTCCCAGCTTCCAGGATTTCTTTTTTTTTATTTTATTTTTTTTTGCGGCACCAGGGATTGAACTCACAGCCTCGCGCCTGCCAGGGCAGGCGCTTAAGCCACTGAGCCAAACTCCTGGCCCTGGTTTTTTGAGTCAGGGTCGCACTATGTAGCTCAGGCCGGCCTTGCGCCGCGTTGTAGCCCAAGCCAGCCTCGAACTCACAACGCTCCGCCTACCTCAGCCTCCCGAGTGCTGGGATTAAAGGCGTGCGCCACCACGCCCGGCTCAGGATTTCTTTTTTATGATGATGAAAATTTCTAAAATATGTGATGACTCCAAATATCTGTAAATATACTAAAAACAAGGAATTATACACTTTGTAAAATTTGAGATGTGGTCTTACTATGTTGCCCAATCTGGTCTCAAGCTTGTGGACACAAGTAATCCTCCCATCTCAGCCACCTGAATAGCTGCTACTGCAGGCATGTGCCACCATGTCAGGCTTTGAATTATATCCTTGAAATGAGTAAGCTGTATGGATGTCAATTATGTATCAGTAAAGTTGCCAGAAACACACACCCTCCACCTTGAGCTGCGAAGTCTCCTAGCACATATTTCTCATTAGCACACCCATACTGTGACAGCAAGTCTTTTTTTAAAAAGTTTTTTATAAATACCAAGAAAAGTAAATGGTACTCATGACAATTAACCTTAACTCATGGTGAAAAAAACTGCATTTAAACAACCAAATTTCTTTCTTGGAAAAATATGAAGAATTTTTATACCTAAAAAAATTTTAATTTCTTTTTTGAGTTACAACACATACCAAGTGTGTTAAGCATATGTGTGCAGACCGTGGCATTTTTATATACATATAAATTCAGGAGCACACTCGGATCAACATTCAGAGTATTTCCAGGGCTTTTCCTGGCCACAACAGCAAACAGAAATAATCTCTTGAGAAGCATGTTATTAAAAATTATTCATCACAGTGTAGTCGTAATTGTTTGTCCCAAAGACTATTACTGGATGTAGCTCTCACCAGACACTGAATCTGCTGATACCTTGATCTAAGTCTTCCAAGGCTCCAAAACTGTGAGAATTGTTTTTTATATGTTACCAGGTTCTGCTATTTTGTTATAGTAGCCTGAAAGGACTGACACCACACTTAACTGTGGCCCTGGGATGGCACATCTCCTAATATCTTCATTGCTTTTTAGGACAAAGAAGTGCTTCCATTCATTTCACTAGTTCATGGCACAGCCTTCTTGGGCCTTTCTTCAGCTTCATGATGTGACCACAACTACACAAGTATCCCTGCTTTTTTCCATCTCCTCCCCTTACTTACAAAGTTCTTCAGTATGCTACGTATACTTGCCTAACTTTGTTGCTGATGCTGTGCTGGGGACTGAACCCAGGGCCTAACACATACTGAACAAGCACTCTATTACTCAGCTATACCCAGCGTCTTTTTGTTGATGTTGTTATTTAGGTCTAGGGCTTCAGCCCATGGTCTTTACACTGAGCTACATCCCAAATCTTGTCTTGTCTTATTTTATTCTATTTTATTTTATTTTATTTTACTTTGAGACAAGGTTTCACTACAGAGTTCAGGCTGGTTTTGAACTCACTTTGAGTTTTTGAAATCCTTTACTGTATTCATTGTTTTGTTTTTATTGTTTCTATTCTATTCCGTTCTGTTTGATTTATACTATGTCCGAAGTTATCTGCAGCTACTTTGAAGACATCAAAAGGCATTATGGTTAACTACTGCTGATTTCATGTTTTGAGGTCTAACAGCTCTTGCACTGGTTTGTTTTGATTGGTTTTATTCTGTTATATACTCTTTAAAACGTATATAAATAAATAAATACAAACAAAAAACTTACTTTGCAGCCCAGCCTGGCCTCAAACTAGCAATGACCCTTCTGCTTCAGCCTCCTCAGTGCTGGCATTATAGGGGTGCACTGCCACGCCCAGCTAATCTGTGCTTCTTAATCTCCACGGCATGACCACCATCTAAGGTTCCCAAGCCATTCATATAAGTAGAGTCAGGTCGCATTCTGGTCTGCCCCACCACTGACAGGGCCGTTCTCTAAATTATTACAGTCTCACTGTCCAGTTCTCAGTAACAAATCTCTTCTTCCATCTTTAACATCTCTAGCCCAGCAGTACTCGAATGCTGGAGTCTCCCTCCCTCACGGTCCCACATTACTTACACAAGATGCTGATCTCGGATCTTGCGCAGTTGGATCAGGTCAGGTTTGATACTATTCATTTTTTTATCTATTTCTCGGTTGTCCAAAGCTTGTTTCTTCAAATCCTGCTCTAGACGCATTTTGCTATCATGAATTTCACCGAGACGTGATTTCAACTTATCATAATTCATCATAATTCTGTGAAAATATTTGACATGTTAAGACTAAGTAACAACTAAGCAGAAGGACCCAATAACATAAACATGGTCCCAAATATCTTTCTTTTAAAAAAGAGACAGTCTCACAATGTAGCACAGGTGATCCTCCTGTCTCAGCTTCCCAAGTAGTTGAACTACAGGTACATGCCAGAGTGCACAGCTATAATCCTAATATTGTAAGTATGGTGGACATATTTGTTTTTGCCTGGTCCATTCCTATTCTTCTAGTAATAGCACCCTAAGGTGCCTGCCGTAGGTGAGGGTTCTCTTCCCTCATCTTCGATCCAGGGGTACACACATACACACACACACACACTCCAGACTGGGCAATAAGAGTGTTCCGTTTCATCCCATCTCACCCTCAAGCACAAAGACTGGTTCGATAATGAGAATAAGACTCCAGTGGATCCAAGGAGAGTCTATTCTAGGACTTGGGTTTTTTTGTTGGTTTGGGTGTTTTCAGTGTATGTGTGGCTTTGTTTTGTTTTTGTGTGTGTGCAGGGTGAGGGGTATTCATTTGAGACAGCATCTCGCTACACAGTCCAGGCTAGCCCTCAAGTTACTACATAGTCTAGACCAGCTTCAAACTCATTGCTGTCTTCCTGCCTCAGCCTCCTGAATACTGAGGTTACAGACATGTGCCACCACCTCCAGCCTTGTTGTTTGTTCTGTTTTTGTTTTGAGATGGGTCTTGCTACGTGGCATAGGCTGGTCTTGTACCCTTGGGCCCAAATGATCCACCTGACTCAGCCTCCTGAGTAGCAGGGACAATAGACATGCCATGAAGCCCAGGTAATTTTAAGATTTTCCTAGAGTTATTACAAAAAGAATTTTGTTTTCTTTTCACTGGGGTTGTTATGTTGTGAATATGTGATTCTAGGATTCACATCAGTTATACTGTCACCTCACAAGGAAAACCTGCCTAAGCAGAAAGGAACTCTAAAAAACTGAGCTAAAAGACAATCCCAAAAAGAATTCCAATGATCCTGTATCCAGCCAAGACTGAAAAGTAAAATTCTATGTACAATATTTAAGTGGCAGCACAGCATGGTGGTTAAATACAGGTTCGCAGTTAGATCTACGTAAGTTTAAACTCTCCCCTACCACTTACTAGGGCTATGCCATCATTTCCTCATCTATTTAAAATGAATGCCTATAACGATGCCTATTCTGGCTAAATAATAATACATGTAAAAGGACTAGAATATTGCCTGGCATATCTTGGTAAATATTCAATAAATAATGGTTGTAAGTTTTCCTAGCACACAAAGTTTTGCCATGCTCAATCCTTATGGTAATAATTATCTACATTACTCATTTGTCACTCAATAATATGTGCCTTCCTTCTCATGCATCCCAGTAAGATACAAGAGTTGTAAGATACCATCTACCATTTAGGGAGGAGGAAACAGACTTAGAGAGTTTAGTAACTCACCAAAGTTACAAAGCCAGTAAACAGCCAACACAGATATTCCTTATTAAACAACCTACCTGTTTAACAACTGTTCAAACTTATGACTGAGATACATTGTTCAGACTTACAGCCTTTTGTGTGTGTGTGTGTGTGTGTGTAAAGTTCTGTACATCTTTATAGAGCTTCAATGTCTTCTTTGTACAGAGTGGCTTGTTTATATAGTACTGTAATTTCTGTTGATTATACTGTGCAGTACAGTACTGTAGTTTTATGTTTCGTTATATATTAAAGTACTACATTTAAGAGTTATACAAATAAATGCAAAATCATGAAACTGGAGTTTCCTTTGACAATTTCTTTGTTCTAAATATTGTAATGTATATACTATATACAATTCCTCATATAATAACCTGGCACAGGAATGTAGCTTGGTCATTAAACAAGGAATGTCTGCATCAAATTCAAGCCCACGGTTTTAACTATGAAGCCAACACAAACTCCCATCATGTAGTTCTATACCCACGCACACAGAAGTTCACTAACAATTGCTATACTAATATTAGAAATGGTTTTTCTTTACTATTACATGTGATTCGTTTATATTTATTACTCATTTTTCCATGTCTCTTCACTCCTCACATCACTGTTATATAATTTGGTCTTCCAATATTCTACCTTTATTTTGATAACTGGTTTCATTTTGATGAATGTTTTATTTTGATAAAGGTTTCCACTACTATTTTTCTATAGTTGGATGCACTTGTATTTGCTGCATGTACACAATAAATTGTTATCTCTTCCTCTTGAATTCTTCGCTTCACAAGGATGTAGTGACCTTCTTTGTCTCTCTTAATCAGTCTTGGCTTGAAATCTGCTTTGTTTGCAAGCAGAATAGCAATTGCTGCTTTTTTCTGGATTCCTGTCCCATAGAGTATTATTTTCTATCCTTTGAATTTCAGTCTATGAATTTCTTTTTCAATTAAATGTACTTCTTGCAGGCAGCGTATTGTTGGATCTTGCTTCTTGATCCATTCTGCCAGTCTGTTTCTTTTCATTGGTGAATCGAGACCATTAAAATTGATGGTTATAACTGATATGTATTGACTTATACTTGTCATGTTATGTTCCTGTTGTTGGCCCCCTTTTTTCCCCCTCTCTTTAAATGCTTGCCTTGCCTGATGGAGTCATCTCTTTGGGGTTCATGGAGTTGTAATCCTTGTTATCTCTTTCTAGAATGTCCTTCCGAACATTATGGAGTGTTGGTTTGGTGGTCATGAATTTTCTCAGGTGTTTGTTGTCATGGAAGTATCTTATTTCTCCATCAGTTTTGGAAGATAGTTTTGAAGTGCACATCAGTCTGGGTTGGAGGTTGCTTTCCTTCAGGGCTGGAAATACTTCACTACAAGCTCTCCTTGACTTGACAGTTTGTGTTGAGAAGTCAACTGTGGTTCTGATGGGCTTTCCTTTTTTAGGGAATTTTTTTTCCCTAACAGCTTTTAATAGTCTATTCTTCTGCTGAATTTCTGGAATTTATATTTTAATTTCTGGAATCCTGATTATGATATGCCTTGATAAAGATTTTTTTTTATCATGGCTAATTGGATATCCTTTACTTATCTGTATGTCAAATTCTTTTTCCCTGCCAGGGAACTTTTCTGCCACATCATCTGTTAACAGGGCTTTTTTTATGAAATATGTGCTATCTCCTGCTTTTTTGTTGACTCCAATCAGCCTTGTGTTATTATTCTTTGCATCATCTATCAGACACTGGACTGATTTCTCAAGGTCCCCTGCTATTCTTTTTTCTTTTCTTTTCTTTTCTTTTCTTTTTTTTTGGCAGCACTGGGGATTGAACTCACAACCTCGCACCTGTCAGACAGGCACTTAAGTCACTGAGCCAAACTCCCGGCCCTGCTTTTTTGAGGCAGGGTCGCACTGTGTAGCTCAGGCCGGCCTTGCACTCACATTGTAGCCCAAGCTGGCCTCGAACTCACAACGCTCCTTCTACCTCAGCCTCCCGAGTGCTAGGATTAAAGGCGTGCGTCACCATGCCCAGCTTCCCCTGCTATTCTTAAGAAATCTTTCTTTTCATGGTCACTAACTGCAAGCCTGTCTTCTGTGTCTGAAATTGTGTCCTCACATTGGCTCATTCTGCTGCAAGATACTTTAAAGGGAAGTTTTAGTCTCCTGGATATCTGCTTGAATCTGTACTATGGATTCCATGTCTTCCTATGTTGGGCATTTGTAGTTTCCATCA